>PITA01002146.1:0-169848 GCA_004023965.1 Spilogale gracilis | reverse complement strand
AAAAAAAAATTATTTAAATTCAAATTAACATATAGTAAGTTATTACTTTTAAGGGTAGAATTTAGTAATTCATCAGTTGCATATAACACCCAGTGCTCATTACAAGTGCCTTCCTTAAGGCCCAATGCCCACTTACCCCATTCTTCCATCAACCTCCCCTCCAGCACCACTCAGCTTGTTTCCTGTAGTAAGGGTCTCTTATGATTTGCCCTCCTCTCCATTTTCATCTTATTTTCTTCCCTTCTCCTATGTTCTTTTGTTTTATTTCTTAAGTTCCACATGAGTGAAATTATGTAGTATGTGTCTTTAGCATAATAGCATAATACCCTCTAGTTCCATCCACAACATATTCACCCTTTCTGATAGCTGAATGATATTCTATTATATATATATATATATATTAGAATTTTATATATATATGTATATATAAACACATACACTATCTTCTTTATCCATTCATCTATTGAAGAAAAAAAGAAATATGGATTCTTTTAATACTTTGACTATAGTGGACATTGCTGCTATTATCTTTGGGGTGCATGTGCCCCTTTGAATTACGATTTTTGTATCCTTTAGGTAAATGTTTAGTAGTGCAGTTGCGAGGTCATAGGACTTCTATTTTTACTTTTTGTGGTTCCCCCATCTATTTTCCAAAGTGTCTGCACTAGTTTGCATTCCCACTATCTGTGCAGGAGTCTTCCCCTTTCTCTGCATCCTTGCCAACATCTGTTGTTTCCTGTGTTGTTAATTTTAGCCATTCTGACTGGTGTGAGGTGGTATCTCATTGAGATTTTGATTTGTATTTCCTTGGTGCCAAGTGATGTGAAGCAATTTTTCATGTGTTTGTTGGTCATATTTATGTCTTCTTTGGAGAAATACCTGTTCATGTCTTCTGCCCACTTTTTGATGGGATTTTTTTTGTTTTGGTTTTGGGTGTTGAATTTGATATGTTCTTTATAAATTTTGGATAGTAGCCCTTTATCTATTATGGTGTTTGCAGATATCTTCTCCCATTCTGTATGTTGCCTTTCAGTATTGTGGACTGTTTATTTTGCTGTGAAAAAGCTTTTTATCCTGATGAAGTACCAGTAGTTCATTTTCATTTTGGAGATGTATTTTGTAAGAAGTTGCTACAGACAAGGTTGAAGACATTGCTTCCTGTACTCTTCTATAGGATTTTGATGGTTTCCTATCTTACACTCAAGTCTTTCATCCATTTTGAATTTATTTTTGTGTATGATGTAAGAAAGTGGCCTCGTTTCATTCCTCTGCATATGACTGCCCCATTTTCCCAATACCATTTTTTGAAGAAAAGTTTTTCTATTGCATATTCTTTCCTACATTTTTTAAAATTTGTTGATCAGAGAGTTGAGGGTCCATTTCTATTCCACTGATTGATGTGTCTATTTTGGGGTCAGTACCATAATATCTTGGTGATTATAATTTTGTAATACATCTTGATGTCTGTAATGCCTCCAATTTTGGTTTTCATTGGTTATTCAGGGTCTTTTCTGGTTCCATACAAACTTTAGAATGGTTTCTGCCACCTCTGTGAAAAATGCTGATGATATTATTTGGGGTTCCATATAATTTTAACAATGTTTTTTCTTCCAATCCATGAGCATGCAATGTTTTTCCATTTCTTTGTGTCTTCCTTAATTTCTTTTAAGAGTTCTATAGTTTTCAGAGTACAGATCTTTAATCACTCTGGTTAGGTTTAATCTTAGGTCTCTTATGGGTTTTGGTGCAATTGCAAAAGGGATAGATTCCTTAACTTCTCTTCCTGCTGCTTAATTTTTAGTGTATAAAAATACAACAGATTTCAATACATTAATTTTATATCCTGTCTTCACTGAATTCTTGTATCAGTTCTAGCAATTTTTAAGTGGAGTGTTTTAGTTTTTGTATATAGAGTGTCATCTCATCTGAGAAGATTGAAATTTTGACTTATTGGCCCATTTGGATGTATCTTATTTATTTTTGTTGTCTTATTGCTGAAGCTAGGAGTTCCAGTACTATGTTGGACAATAGTGCTGAAAGTGGACATCTGTGTCTTCTTCCTTACCTTAGGGGTGAAGTTATCATTTTTTTCCTCATTGAAGATGATAGTCACTATGGGTCTTTTATATATGGCTTTTATAATTTTGAGAAATGTTCCCTTTATCCCTACATGGTAGAGGATTTTATCAGGAAAGCATTCTGTATTTTGTGAAATGTTTTTTTTCTGCATCTATTGAGATAAATAAATCTTTAGGAAAATAAAATAAAGTAAGCCAAGTAACCATGATAGAAGAGAACAGGAAAGGAAAGGAATGGAGAAAAAGTACAAAAAAAACCTTATAATAAGTTAAAAAAATCACAAATAAACATATCTATCAATAATTACTTTGAATTTCATTGGCTAAATGCTCGACTCAAATTACATACATTGATGGACTGGATTTAAAAAAAAAGGCCCATCTATATACTTCCTATGAGAGAATTACTTCAGACCTAACGACACATGAAGTTTAAAAATTTAAGGGTTGGAAAACATTTATCATGCAAATTCCTGTGAAAAGAAAGATGTGGTAGTAATACTTACATATGACAAAGTAGACTTTGAAACAAAGCGTTTAAAAAGAGACAAAAAAGGACTCTATAATCACTGTTGACATATTCCAATAAAAGGATAATACAACTGAATATTTATGCACCCAACATGAGAGTACCCAAATTCTTCAAGGAGTTAGTAACAATAATAAGGAACAAATCACTACTAATACAGTAACAGCTTGAGACATTAACATCCCCATAAGATAGATCATCTAACCCAGCAATCAACAAAGAAATGTTGGCTTTGAATGACACTTTACACTAAATACACTTAATAGCTCTATTCAGATAATTTTATCCTAAAAATGAAGCAAACACATGCCATTTAAGTGCACATGGAATATTCTTCATGATAGATTGAATATTGGGCCACAAAATAATTCTCAACATATTTGGAAAATAAAAATCATATCATGGAACTTTTCTGATCACAGCAATTTGAAACTAAAAATCAACCACAAGAAAAAAAATCTTGAAATAGAAAAAATACATGGAATTTCAATAACGTGTTACTAAACAATTAATGGGTCAACCACAAAATCAAAAAGAAAATAAAAATCAACATGGAGACAAATGAAAATGAAACACAAAGGTATAAAATCTCTGGGATGCAGCAAATGCTGTTCAAAGAGGGAAGTGTATAGCAGTACAGGCCTACCTCAAGAAGCAAGAAAAATCTCAAAGAAACAATAAAACTTCACATCTAATGGAGCCAGAAAAAAAATAACAAACAGGACCCAAAACCAAGTGAAGGAAAGAAATACTTAAGATTAGATCAGAAATAAATAAAATATAAGCTTAAAAAAAGAGAACAGATAAACCAAACCAGGAACTGGATATTTGAAAATATTAGCAACCTTGATAAACCTTTAGCCAAAGTCATAAAAATAAAACTAAATGGAGAGTGATTGGACTTAATTAAACAAAATCAGAAATGAAACAGGAGAACTATCAGGCAATACCACAAAAATACAAAAGATTATAAGAGAATATTATGAAAAATTATTTACTAACAAAAGGGGCAATGTAGAAGAAATGGGCAAATTCCTAGAAATATATAATCTTGCAAAACTGAATCAGGAAGAAATAGAAAATTTGAAAAGATTGATTACCAGCAATGAAATTGATTCAGTAATCAAAAAACTCCCAACAAAGAAAAGTTCTTGGCCAGAAGGTTTTGCAGGTGAATTCTATCAAATATTTAAAGAACTGTTAATACTTAAATACTTATTATTCTCAAACTATTCCAAGAAAAGAAGAGGAAGAAAAGCTTCCAAATTCATTGTATGAGGCCTATATTATCCTGATATCAAAACCATATAAAGACTACAAAAAAGACCAATGTCTCTGAGCATAGGTGCAAAAAGCCTCAACAAAGTTTTGGCAAATTGAACCCAATAATATCTTAAAATATCATCTACAACAATTAGGTGGTATTTATTCCAAGGATACAAGGGCACTCCAGTAATCAAAAATCAAATAATGTGATACATCACATCAATAAGAGAAAGGATAAAAAACAAATGATAACTGCATTAGATGCAGGAAAAGCATTTTAAAACATAAAACAGCCAAGCATTATATATGGTAGCTTTAGAGGGAACATACCTCCACATAATAAAGATCATATATGAAAAACCCAGAGCTAAATCATACAAAATGGTGATCAGGAGGAAGATAAGGATATCCACTCTCATCTCCCCCACTTTTATAACATACCTCTTGAAATCATAACTGCAGCAATCAGACAAAAAGAAAAGGAATAAAACAACCAAATTGCTAAGGAAGAAGTAAAACTTTCACTACCTGCAGAGACATGATACTATATAAACAAAGCCCTAAATAATTCACCAAAAATTACTAGAACTGATAAATGCATTCAGTAAGTTTGCAGGATACAAAACCAATGTACAGAAATGTATTGCACTTCTATACACTAATAATGAAACAACAGAAGAAATTAAGAAAACAACCCCTGTGGAATCTCATTTACAAATGTACCAAAGATAATAAAATACTTATGAATAAACTTCATGAAGGGGGTGAAAGACCTGTGCTCTGTAAACTACAAAATACTGATGAAAGAAATTGAAAATGGCACAAACAAATGGAAAGATATACAATGCTCATTTACCAGAGGAACAAATATTTTTAAAATGTCCATACTACCCAGGGTGCCCAGGTGGCTCAGTTGGTTAATCATCTGTCTCGATTTGGGCTGAAGTCATGATCTCAGTGTCATGTGATCAAGCCCTGTGTTAAGCTCCACAATCAGTGAAGAGTCTTTTGAGATTCTCTCTCTCCCTATGCCCCTCCTGCATACTCCTTCTCTCTCCCCAAAATAAATAAATAAATCTTTAAAAAAAATGTCCATACTACCCAGGGCATCTGGGTGGCTCAGTCGTTTAAGTGGCTGCCTTCAGCTCAGGTCATGATCTCAGGATCCTGGGATCAAGCCCCCATCAGGCCCCCTGCTTGGTGGGGAATCTGCTTCTCCCTCTCCTTTTGTGTGCTGCTCCCCCTACTATGGATTTCTCTCTTTCAGTCAAATAAATAAATAAAAATCTTTTTTTCAAACTATCCATACTACCCAATACATTCATTAAATCTATAGATTTAATGAATCCATATCAAAACACCAACAACAGGCTTCATATAACTACAACAAAAAATCCTAAAATTTGTATGGAAACATGAAATACACTGAATAGCCAAAACTATCTCAAAAAAGAAAGACAAAGTTGCAGGGATCACAATTCTATATTTCAAGTTATATCAGAAAGCTGTAGTAATCAATACAGTATTGTTCTGGCACAAAAATAGACACATAGATCAACACAACAGGATAGAGATACCAGAAAGAAACCAACAATTTTATGATCAATTAATGTTTGACCAAGGAGACAAAAAAATGCAATAGGTAAAAGACAGTCTCTCCACTAAATGGTATTGGGAAAACTGGAGAGTTGTATAGAAAACAATGAAACTGGACCACTTTCATACACCATACACAAAAATAAACTCAAAATGGATTAAAGACCTAAATGCCTGACATGAAACTATAAAAATTCTAGATGAGAACATGGACAGTAATTACTATGATATTGGCTGATATTGGCTATAGCGACATTTTTTTAAAGATATATCTCCTGAGGCAAGGAAAATAAAACCAACAATAAAGTATTGAGACAATGTCAAAATACAAATCTTCTGCACAGTGAAGGAAACAATTAAAAAACCCCAAATGTCAACCTAATAAATCAGAGAAGATATCAAATGACATATTCAACAAAGGTTCTTATCCAAAATATATATCTAGATGTCCAACAGACACATGAAGAGATGCTCTTCATCAGTCATCCTAAGGGGTATGCAAATCAAAAATACAATGAGATATCACCTCATACCTGTTAGAATAGTTGAAATAAAAAAAACCCACAAGAAACAAGTGTTGGAAAGGATGTGAAGAAAAAGGAATGCTTGTTCACTGCTGGCTGGAAAGCAAACTGATCAGTCACTGTGGAAAACAGTATGGTTGTACCTCAAAAAATCAAAAATGAAACTGTCCTACAGGGTCACCTGGGTGGCTCAGTCATTAAGCGCATTAAGCATCTGCCTTCGAGTCAGGTTATGATACAGGAGTCCTGGGATCAAGCCCCATATCCGGCTCTCTGCTCAGCGGGAAGCCTGCTTCTCCCTCTCTCACTTCCCCTGCTTGTGTTTCCTTTCTAGCTGTGTTTCTCTCTGTCAAATAAAGAAACAAAATCTTTTTTAAAAAAACTTTTTTAAAAAATTGCCCTACAATTCATTAATTGCATTACTGGGCATTTACCCAAAGAATACAAAGATAATTAGAAAGGATATATGCACTCCTACTTTCATTGCAGCATTATTTACAATAGTCAAACTAAAGAAGCAACCCAAGTATTCATTAATAGATGAATGGATCAAGAAATGTGGTATACACATATAGGATGGAATGTTTTTCAGGCATTAAAAAAGAGTGAAATCTTGCCATCTGTCACAGCATGAATGGAAGTGAAGAGTATGATGCTATGTGAAATACATCAGTCAGGAAAAGATTAATAACATATGATCAGTCATATGTGGAATTTAAGAAAAAAAAACAAGCAAAAAAGGAACAAAGGGGAAAAAAGAGAGAGACACAAACCAAGAAACAGACTCTTAAATATAGAGAACAAACTGATGGTTACCAGAAGGCAGGTGGTTGTGCAGATGAGTAAAGTATGAGATGCGGATTATAGAGTACACTTACCATGAGCACTGAGTAATGTATAGAATCACTGAATCACTATATTGTACACCTGAAACTAATCTAACACTATATTTTAACTATACTTGAAAAAAAACTTAAAAAAGAAAATGTAATCAACATCATTAAGCAACAGGGAAATAAAAATCCAATCCATAGTGAGATACACCAGTGAGAATGGCCACTATCAAAAAGCAATCAATAACAAGTGTTAATGAGGATAGGGGAAAAAGGGTAACCCTGGTGTTCTGTTGGTGAAAATGTAAATTGGTGCAACCACTATAGAAAATAATGTGGAGGTTCCTTGATAACTTTAAAAAAAGTAGAAATATCATGTGATCAAGTAATTCTACTACTGGATATACACCCAAAGAAAGCAAAAAGACTCATCTAAAAAATATTAATCTGAAAAGATATATGCATATCTACACTAATCTGAAAAGATATATGCATATCTTTGTGTATTGAAGCATTATGTATAAATGCCAACATACAAATGGATAGTGTGTATTGTGTGTGTGTGTGTGTGTGTGTATGTGTGTGTGTTGTAAAGAATGATATCTTGCCAGTTGGGACAATATGAATAGACCTAGAGGATATTATTCTAAGTGAAAAAAATCCCACAGGGAAAGACATGTAACATATGATTTCACTTATATATGGAATTTAAGAAACAAACAAACAAACAAACAAACACCAAATTAACAAATATAACAAACAGACTCTTTAATACAGAGAACAAAATGATGGCTGCCAGAGAGGAGGTCCATTAAAGTATGGACAAAACAGATTAAGGAAAATAAGAATTATAAAATTCCAGTTACAAAATAAATAATTTGCAGAGTATAAAACTACACTGTAGACAATATGGTCAATAATATTGTAATAACACTGTATGTATGTGGATATGTTGGGCCTGCAATTATTGTCATGAGCACTGAGAAATGTAAAGAATTGTCAAATCAATATGTTGTATATCTGAAACTAATATAACATTGTATGTTGGGGGAACAGCTAATATGGTAGTGTGAGAGAGGGACCCTATGCTTGCCTAGTCCCTCAAACAAGGTAGATAATTATCAAATAATTCTGAATACCCAAGGAATTTATCTGAGGACTGAGAGAACAAACAGCAAATCTAGAAGGAGAAAGACAGCCATATCATGGAAGGTAGGAGCTGTGGACAGCTGATTTTGGGGAGAAAAGAATCCGGGTTCTGAAGAGGGGAGGGACCCTTGATCATGGACATAGAAGAGATGAGAGAGAGAGAGAGAGAGAGAGAGAGAGAGAGAGAGAGAGAGAGAGAGAGAAAGTGGCACACAAGGGATTGCACAAGAAAAACACTTCACCAAAGCCACTGACTGGGAGTGACTGATCATCACAAGTTATTACAAGCAGCTGAACTCAAAGTCTGAAGTCTTAGAAGTCCACATCATCACCAGAGGTTGTGCCTGGCAGGCTTATTGGTGCTCCTATGGGGAAGGAGGGTTGGGAGCTCCTGTGGGGAAGGAGGTTTGTGAGTGGACAGTGTGGTCTGAGGATTCCCTGGGTCACACCAGGACAGACAGTTCCCCTTCTTGGAGTATATTTGGGAGAGGTGTCCCTGTCTCTCAGATGACAAAAGTAAGTATCACTGAGCTGCCTTGTTAATTAGCATAGCAGCACAGCCATCTGTGGAAGGCAGATAACCTGGAAGTCAGCATTTGACTGTATTTTACCATAAACTGTGAACCCCTGTGCAGTTGTAAGACTGCTTTTCAGGGACAAACCGACACCAGCCACAGCAAGGCAAGATACTCCCTTAGAGGATTAGCACAGGTCCACCCAACTCTAGTCCCCTTAAATTTGGAGTTTCCAATCCCTGCTGACATGCTGTGATGAAACACAGGAGCAGAAATGGCTCACACAAAGATAGAGTAAAGGAAGGGTTCTGACAGAGGCCTGGGGCACAAGAGGGGAGAATGTTCACTCTTCTGAACAGTGTCAGGCATGAACTTGGCTCTCCAGGGACAAAAGAGCCAGCTGACAGGATTTGCCCCTGTTCCTCAGCACAGACTTCACTGAGCAACACAGCACTCCCAGTGGAGGCTGGAGCCAGTTACACTGAGCCAGGCCCCACTGTGCCCTGCAGGCACATCTTTATTAGGGAAAATTAGCCAAAGAACCAGAGCAGCAATCCCCTCCCCCAGAAGGCCAGCACAAAATCTCCACATTCACCAAGTTTACTGATCATAGAGTATTGAAAAACTTCAGCTGTAGAAGAAATAGGATCCGGGCTTTTCTAACAAGCTGACCAAACACACCTAGTTAAAACTTGCCACAAACTGGACAAGGTGCAAACACTCTACTGCAGGAAGGAGAAACTCTGCAGAGAACAGGTCTGAGAAGAAAAAACAGGAAAACAACACACACAATACACACACACACACACACACACACACACACACACGCACACACACACACACACACAACTTACTGAAGTGCCAGGCCCTGCACAGTGTAGAACTTCATCTTAATATGGCCATTACTCTCAGGAACAGGAAACATAATAGGCTTTTCTCATACATGGAAGATAGAAATCTAGGTAAAATGTCAAGATGGTGGGATTTATCCCCCCCAAAAAAAGAAAACAAAGAGATCATACCCAGGGATCTAATCAAAACAGATGCAAGTAATATGCCTGGACAAGAATTTAAAGCAACAATCATAAGGATACTAGCTGGGCTTCAGAAAAGCATAGAAGAAACTATTAAGTCCCTTACTTCAGATATAAAAGAACTAAAACTAGCCAGGCTAAAATAAAAAACTGCTATAAGGAAGATGTAAAAGCAATTGCATGCAATGACAACAAGGATGGAAGAAGCAGAAGAACAAATCAGTGATACAGAAGATAAAATTATGGAAAATGATAAAGCTGAAAAGAAGACAGAATGAAAAATACTGAATCACATATATAGACTTAGAGAACTCAGTGAATCCCTAAAGCACAGTAACATAAGTAAAATAAGAATCTTAGAAAAAGAAGAGAAAGAGAAAGGGGCAGAAAGTTTATTTCAGGAAATTATAGCTGAAAGCTTCTTTATTCTGGAGAAAGAAACAGATGTTGAAATCCAGGGGGCACAGAGAACTCCCATGAAAATCAATAAAATATATTCAATACCAAGACAAATTGTAGTAAAATTTGTAAAATACAAAGATAAGGAAATGATCCTGGAAGAAGCAATGGAATAAAGTCCTTAACCTATAAGGGAAGACAAGTAAGTTTCACAAGATATTTCCCAACACAGAAACTTGGCAGGCCAGAAGAGAGTGGTATGATACATTCAATGGGGCCCAGTGGGGAAAAATATGCAGCCAAGACTATTTCATTCAGCAAGGCTGTCATTCAGAATAAAAGGAGATAAAGAGTCCCCCCCCAAAAAAAACCCTAAAATTAAAGGAGTTCATGAACACTAAACCAGTCCTGCAAGAAATATTAAAGGGGACATCTTGAGTGGGAAAATAAGATGAAAAGCAACAAAGAATAGAATGGAACACAGAAAATCTCAAAAAGGGGAAGTATATAGCAATACAAGCCTACCTCAAGAAGCAAGAAGAGTCTCAAATACACAACCTAACCTTACATGTAAAGGAGCTAGAAAAGGCCAGCAGAAGGGAAACAAGACTACAGCAGAAATAAATGATATAGAAACACACAAAAAGTAGTAGATCAAAAAACTAGGAGCTGCTTCCTTGAACAAATTGATAAAACTGATAAAACCCTAGTCAGACTTATCAAAAAGAAAAGAGAAAGACCCAAATAAATAAAATGAAAGAGGCAAGATCATAAATAATACCACAGAAATACAATCAGAAAAAAATATTATGAAAAAATATATGCCAATACACTGGACAATCTGGAAGAAATAGATAAATTCCTAGAAACATAGAAATTATCAAAATTGAGACAGGAAGTAGAAATAGAAATATACCAGCAATAAAATTGAGTCGATAATCAAAAATCTCCCCCCAAAACCTGAAAGGTTGGTCTTTGTTTAAAACATTTAGGCTCACACAGTGTGGTGGGCTAAATTAGCTAGCACACTCTCAACTCTCTCTAATAAGGGAAACAGGCTACAAGAGACTGAAATGCATCTGTTTCTATTTTGAACACTTGCAGGTTTAACTTTTGCTCCCCCTAAACAAACAAACAAACAAACAAAATCTATGGAAATGTAATTAATCTCTTTTTAAAGAGAATACAATTTTTTTCACAAAGAAAAAAAGTATTCAGCAACCCAGATAGAACAATTTGCAATGGTAATGGCAGCATAAGAAGAAAAGATTTAATTTAGTCGATTTTCTGTGGTTGCTAATTGTTTGCAAGTCTCACAATGATTGAAAGTTTATTGCCATTTTTTCAAAGGGACTGAGAAACCACTGGAGATTTAGTTCTCCAGGTGGCATATTGGATCCAACCAAGCATCTGGGGATCTTCACACCAACCCAAGACCTGAGCAAAACATATTTTTAAAAGGTGTGCAATATTCAACTATAAACATGACCAAAAAGCCCTGACAAGTAGCAAGCTTATATATTCAGTAAAGGTAGTAAGATTATCTACAAGAGTTTTTTCATTTTGAATACATGTGGTACTAACCTCTCCCCTGAAAACAGTAGTTTCTCTGTTGAAGCATGCTAGGGATTATAGTGAATTTGACTGAATTCAAGGCTTCTTTTATTCTTTTAAGAATTGAATGAAGGTTTCTCACCAAGGGTACCCATACCAGAGATTCCAAAAAAGAAATAGTATTTCTCCATTATATTGTACACCTTAAACTAATATTACACTGTATGTTAACAGATATTTAAATAAAAACTAAACAAATTTTAAAAATCTCCCAACAAACAAAAGGCCAGGATCAGATGAATTCCCAGGAGAATTCTACCAGATATTTAAAGAAGACTTAATACCTATTCTTCTCAAACTGTTCCAAAAAATAGAAATGGAAGGAAAGCTTCCAAACTCATTCTATTAAGCCAGTATTACCTTGATTCCAAAAGATCTCACTGAAAAAGAGAATTACAGGCCAACATCCCTGATGAACATGGATGCAAAAATTCTCAACAAGATACTAGAAAATTGAATCCACAGTACATTTAAAGAATTATTCACCACAATCAAATGGGATTTATTCCTGGGCTACAAGGATCATTCAATATTCACAAGTCAATCAATGTGATACACCATGTTAATAAAAGAAAGGATAAGAACCATATGATCTTCCGCAATAGATGCAGGAAAAAACATTTGACAAAATACAGCATCCATTCTCATAAAATCCCTCAACACAGTAGGGATAGAGGGAACATACTTCAACATCATAAAGGTTATGTATAAAAGACCCACAGTTAATCTCAACCTCATTGAGCAAAAACTGAGAGATTCTCCCCTATGGTCAGGAATAAGACAGGGATGTCCACTCTCACCATTGTTACTTACCATAGAACTTGAAGTTCTAGCCTCAGCAATCAGACAACAAAAGGAAACAAAAGTCACCAAAATCAGCAAGGAAGAAGTCAAATTTTCAATATTCAGATGACATGATATGCTATGTAGAAATCCCAAAAGACACCACCAAAAAACTGTAAGAACCAAAACACAAGTTCAGGAAAATGGCAGGATATAAAACCAAGGTACAGAAATCAGTTGCATTACCATACACCAATAATGAAGCAACTGGAAGAGAAATCAGGGAATCGATCCCATTTATAATTGTACCCAAAACCATAAGACACTAGGAATAAACCTAACTAAAGAGATAAAATATCTTTCTTCTGAAATCTGTAGAACACTAATGAAAGTAATTGAAGATAACACAAAGAAATAGAATGATATTCTACACTCATGGAATGGGAGAACAAATATTGTTGAAATTTCTATGCTACCCCCCAAAATCTACATATTTAATGCAAACCCTATTATACCCAGCATTTTTCACAGAGTTAGAGCAAGCAATCCTAAAATTTGTATGGGGCCACAAAAGACCCCAAATAGCCAAAGCAATGTTGAAAAAGAAAAGCAAACCTGGAGGCATCACAATTCTGGACTTCAAGGTATATTACAAAGCTGTGGTCATAAGACAGTGTGCTACTGGCAGAAAAACAGATATATAGAACAATGTAACAGAACAGACATCCTAGAAATGGACACACAACTAGAAGATTAGTTAACCTTTGTCAAAGTAGGAAGACTACCCAATGTAAATGGGTTCTCTTCAACAAATGGTGTTGAGAAAACTGGATAGCAAAATGCAAAAGAATGAAACTGGACCTCATTCTTATACCATACAGAAAAATAAATTCAAAATGGATGAAAAACCTAACTGTGAAACAGGAAATAATCAAAATCCTGGAGGAAAACACTGGCAGTAACCTCTTTGACCTTGACTGCAGTAACTTCTTACTATAAACACTTCTCTGGAGGCAAGGGAAACAAAAACAAACATTAAATATTGGGACTTCATTCAGATTAAAAAAAAGAAAAACCTTCTGCAGAGTGACAGAGTGAAGGAAACAATCAACAGAACTAAGAGACAACCTAAGGAATGGAAGAAGATATTAGCAAATGACATATCTGATAAAGTGTTAGCATCCAAATTTTATAAAGAACTTATCAAACTCAACAACCCAAAAAATAAATAATCCAATTAAGAAATGAGCAGAAGACATGAACATATATTTTTCAAAGAAGGCATCCAGATGGCTAACAAACACATGAAAAGATGTTCAACATCAGTCAACATCAGGGAAGTACAAATTATAACTATGATAAGATACCATCACACAACCTCTCAGAATGGCTAAAATTAACAACATAAGAAACAGCAGCTATTGGCAAGGATGTGACAAAGGGGAGCACTTTCACACAGTTGATGGGAACACAAACCTGTGCAGTCTCTCTGGGAAACAGTATGGAGATTACTCAAAAAGCTAAAAGTTGAACTACCTTTTGATCCAGCAATTGCACTGCTAGGAATTTACCCAATTGATACAACAGTGCTGATTCAAAGAGGCATATGGATTCCAATATTTAGAGCAGTATTATCAACAATGGCCACACTATGGATAGAGCCTAATTCTCCATCAACTGATGAATGAATAAAGAAGATGTGGTAAATAAGACAAAATTAGAGAGGGAGACAAACCATAAGAGACTCTTAACTATAAGAAACAAATTGAAGGTAACTGGAGGGGGGGAAGATGGGGTGACTGGATGATGGGCATTAAGGAGGTCACTTGATGTAATGAGCACTGGGTGTTATATACAGCCAATGAATCTCTGAAACTGAAAACAAAACAAAAAGATGTGGTGTATATATGTGCAGTGGAATATTACTCAGCCACGAAAAGGAATGGGATTTTTGTCATTTGCAATGGCATGGATGGAGCTAGAGAGTATTATGCTAAGTGAAATAAGTCAGTTTTTGAAAGAAAGTACCATATGGTTTCACTCATACATGGAATTTAGGGGAAAAAATTGATTAACATAGGGGAAGGGGAAAAATAAAGAGTGAGAGAAGCAAACCATAAGGGACTCTTAACAATACAGAACAAACAGAGTTGACAGAGGGAGGTAGGTAGGGAATTGGCTAAACAGATGATGGGTATTAACTAGGGCACTTGTTGAGATGAGTACTGGATGTTATATATAAGTGAGGAATCACTAAATTCTACATCTGAAATGAATTTTATCATATATGCTAAATAGAATTTAAATTAAAACTTGAAATTAAAAATGTAAAAAGTCAATTTTATCTCAGCAATAAAAAGTTTGTAGAAAAAAAAGGGGTGCCTGGGTGGCTCAGTTGGTTAAGTGTGGGGATCCCAGAGCCAGGTTGGCGTCAACAGTTGAGTAAGAGCTCCTAAACTCGCCAGACTGGGCCTTCCTGCCAGCCTAGGCTAGAGTTAATAGTTGAGCGAAACTCCTGGTACCCGCCTATCTGGGCCTCTGCTCTTGCGAGACAAAGACCAGTTAATCCTGTTCTGATATAGACACGTGCTGTACTCCCTAAAGAACACTAATCACATTTATGGGCGTGGGCTGTGCCTCCTTTGTTCTTTAATGATGGTAGCATGGTAGGAACAAAAAGAATTGTCATGGGGTCTGTTACCGGTAATTGGGAAAGAGATATGGGGAACCACTATAGATGTTTTTGCATGATTGTGCACTGCTCAGTATATAATGACTTGTATCCCTGAATAAAATTGGCACTGTTTGGACATGATCCACTTTATCCCTCCCGTTCCCATCTCTTTTGTTCTTCACCTCCATTTCACCATCTCCTTGCCTTTAGGTCTCTGTTCGTGTTGCTGCCTGGGCCGCAACAGTTAAGCCACTGCCTTCAGCTCAGGTCATGATCCTGGAGTCCTGGGATTGAGTGCCGCATCAGGCTCCCAACTCCACGGGGAGGCTGCTTCTCCCTCTGACCTTCTCTCCTCTCATGCTCTCTCTCTCTCACTCTCTCTCTCAAATAAATAAATAAAATATTTTTTAAGAGTTTGTAGAAAAAAGTAAAAAAAATACAAAATAAAATTTGTGTGTATTATATATCATATAGGTGTGTGTGTGTGTGTGTGTGTGTGTGTGTGTGTGTCTGTGTGGGTGTGTGTAATCAATTACTACACTTATCTGGGTGATCATTGAGGAATGTATAGAATTACAAGTCAGTATGCTGTACACCTAAGGCTAATATAACATTGCAAGCTAATTTTACTTCAAGAATAAATTATTTATTTTTCCATTCAATTGCCACATATATTTCTCAAAGATAAGTTAACTATATTTATGTGCATCTACTTCTTGTCTCTCTATTCTTCTCTATCTCTTATTTTTTAATACTTTTTTCAATACCACATTGTGTTGATTGGTGTAGCTTATATTAAGTTTTGAAATCTGGTAGTGTCAGTCTCCCGACTTTTCCCTTTTGATATTTCATTGGTTATTTATTCTGTATTTTTGCCATTTTTAAAAGATTTTATTTATTTATTTGACAGAGAGAGAACACAAGCAGGTAGAGATGCAGGCAGAGAGAGAGGAGGAAACAGGCTCCCTGAGGAGCAGAGAGCCCAATGCGGGCCTTGATCCCAGGACCCTGAGATCATGACCTGAGCCGAAGGCAGAGGCTTTAACCCACTGAGCCACCCAGGAACCCTATTTTTGCCATTTTATATAAACTTTAACTCAGTTTGTCAATGTTCACAGAAAAACTTGAGGAATTATTACTGGGTTTGCATTAAATCTATAAATCAAGTTGTGAAGAAGTGACATATTGATAATACTGAGTCTATCTATGTACATAGAAAACCTCTTATAATTTACTTAAATATTTCATTTCTTTCTTCAGAGTTCTGTAGATTTCCTCTTATAGTTCTTATACCTATTTTAAGTTATATCTAATTATTTCATTTTTATTTTTTAGGTTTTTATTCAAATCTCAGTTTACATAGAGTGTAATATTAGTTACAGGTGTACAATGTAATGATTCAACACTCCCATACAACACCCAGGGCTCATTACAAGTGCATTCCTTAATCTCTATCACCTAGTTAGCCCATCCCCCAGCCCACCTCCCTTCTACTAACCATGGGTTTATTCTCTGTAGTTAAGAGTCCACTTCTGGGTTTCTCTCTCTCTGCTCATTTGTTTCTTAAATTCCACATATTAGTGAAATTATATGGTATTTGTCTTTCTTTGACTGACTTATCTCAGTAACATAATTCTCCCCAGCTCCATCTGTGTTACTGGAAATGGCAAGTTTCACTCTTTTTATGGTTGAGTAAAAATATTCTTTTGTGGTTTTTAATTCAATTTTTTTTTTTAAAGATTTTATTTATTTGACAGAGAGAAACACAGCGAGAGAGGGAACACAAGCAGGGGGAGTGAGAGAGGGAGAAGCAGGCCTCCCGCCGAGCAGGGAGCCCGATGTGGGACTCGATCCCGGGTCTCCGGGATCATGACCCGAGCCGAAGGCAGTCGCCCAACCAACTGAGCCACCCAGGCGCCCCTTTAATTCAATTTTTAATTTAAATTCTAATTAGCTAACATATATGGTTAATTTGGTTTCATGTGTACAGTTTAGTAATTCATCACTTACATATGAATCCCAGTTCTCATCCCAAGTGCCCTCCTTAACAGCTAACACACATTTAGCCCATTTTCCCCACCACCTCCCTCTATCAACCCTGTTTGTTGGTTATCATCGAGAGTCTCTTATGGTTTACTTCCCTCTCTCCTTTTTTCCCTTTCCCTATGTTCATCTGTTTTTTTTTTCTCTCTGAAATTCCACATTTGAGTGAAATCATAAGGTATTTGTCTTTCTCTGACTGACTGATTTTAATTAGTGTAATACTCTGTAGCTCCATCCAAGTCATTGCAAAGCAAGATTTCATTCCATTCCTTTTGATGGCTGAGTAATATTCCATATTCCATATATTCCATTATATATATATAATATATATATATAATATATATATTATATATATATATATATATCACATCTTCTTTATCCATTCATTAGTTGATGAGCTCTTGGGCTCTTTCCATAATTTGGCTATTGTAGATAATGTGTCTATAAACTTTGTGGTGCATGTATCTCTTTGGTGTGCTAATGTAAATTGTACTTTTCTCAATTCCATTGAGTCTTGTTCACAATTTTATTATTTCTTTCCTTCTGTTTTCTTTGTGTTTATCTTGGTCCCTTTTTTATGGTTTTTTTTTTTTGAGATGGAGTACTGAGATTATTTATTTGATAATTTCTCTTTGCTAATGTATAATTCAGTGTTACAAATTTCACTCTCAGCACTACTTTAGCTGCATCCCACAAATTTTAATATGCTGTATCCTTTATATTCATGCTGTGGAGTGTCTTTTTACATTTGCTATTCTCTTATGCTGTTCCTTTATACAGATTCAAGTCTTTGATCTATATAATTTTATTTCTTTCTGAAAATTTTTAAATTTCTTGCAAGTAGTTCTACTAGCAACTAATACTCACTATTTTTGTTTGCCTGAGAAAATTGTTGTCTCCTTCACCATTGAAGGATAATTTCATAAATACAAAATTCTAGGTTGGTGTGTATTTTTTTTTACAAAACTTTAAATATTCTACTTTCCTCTTCTTTTCTTTGCATGATTTCTGAGATGTCAGACATAATTTTTAAATTTGCTTCTCTCTAGGTAAGATATTTTCCCTTCTTCTTCTCTCATGATTTATTCTTCTTCTGTTTCCTGCAGTATTAATATGATATGCCTAGGCGTATTTCTTGGGTTTTGCTTTTTGTTGTCTTGTTTTGCATTTATTCTGCTATGTTCTCTGAGCTTGCTGGATCTATGCTTTGGTATCTGACATTAATTTGAGGGATTTCTCAGTTGTTATTGCTGCAAAAATTTCTATTGTTTCATTTTCTTCTTTAGAATCCCCATTATGCATATGTTATATATTTTTGAGTTGTTCCCCAGTTCTTATATATGTTGTTCTGTTTTTATTTCTGTCTTTTATATCTTTTTGCTATTTAGTTTTGGAAGTTTCTGTTGACATATCCCTAAAGGCAGAGATTCTTTTCACAGACATTCCATCTACTAATAAACCTATCAATGGCAATCTTCATTTCTGTTGAAGTGTTTTTGGTCTTTAACATTTCTGTTTGTTTCTCAGTGAGGGTTTCTATCTCTCTTCTTACATTACCTGTTTGTTCTGGCATGTTGTCTGATTTTTAAAACTATAGCCCTAACCTATTAATCATAGTTATTTTACATTCCTGGCCTGTTAATTCTAACATCCTTGCCATACCTGAATCTTGTTCAGATTCCTGCTGTCTCTTTAAGCTATGAGGGGTTTTTCTTTTGCCTTTTAGTATACTTTGTAATTTTTTTTAAATGTCAGACGTGGTATACTGGGTGAAAGGAACTCTGATAAATAGCCCCTAGTTTGTAGTGGTAAAATGTGGTGTGGGGAATTATTCTACAGTCCAAAAATTACTATCAATATTCTAGTTAATCTGTGCGCCTGGCCTGTGAGTTTCACAAGTGCTCCTTAGCACCACCCTCAAACTTTAAGTGGACCAGAATACCTAGAGAAAGCTTCAGTTGCTTATTTCATTTCCTCCAGTTTGATTAGGCACTGATAAATCCTCAGTAGGTTAGGCTATGGTAAAATATTTTTTCTTTTTCTTTTTCTTTTCTTCTCTTTTTTAATGTATGCCTCATTAAGAAGAGCAGAATGCTTTAACACATTTTAAAATACACTTTTTCCAAGACTTACATTATGTTTGCATCCCAATAAACCCATCATAGTTTTAAAATAACATAAGTCAAAAATGTATTTAATACACCTAAACTACTAAACATCATAGCTTAATCTCACCTACCTTAAAAAATGCTCAGAACACATTAGCTTACAGTTGGGCAAAATAATCTAACACAAAGCCTATTTTATAAAAATTGTTGAATATCTCATGTAGCTTATTGAATAGTATATTTAAAGTGAAAAACATGGGGCGCCTGGGTGGCTGAGTCATTAAGTGTCTGCCTTCATCTCAGGTCATGATCTCAGGGTCCTGGGATTGAGTCACGCATCGGGCTCCCTGCTTAGTGGGAAGCCTGCTTCTCCCTCTCTCACTACCCCCTGCTTGTGTTCCCACTCTAGCTGTGCTTCTCTCTTTAAAAACACAAAGAAAAGAAAAATCTTAAAAAACAAAGAAAAGAAAAACAATGGTTGCATGGGCACAGAATGATTGTAAGTGTAGTACTCATTTATTCTACTTTTGTGTTTAACTGGTAGTTGTGGCTCACTGCTTCCACCCAGCACCATGAAAGAGTATTGTACTGCATATTGCTAGCCTGAGGAAAGATTAAAATTCATAATTTGAAGTATGGTTTCTAATGAATGTCTATTGATTTTACACCATTGTAAAATTGAAAATCTAAAGTGGAACCATCATAAATTGGGGATTATCTGTAGTTTTTTTCCTGCCCTTGCCTGACATGCATGAGGATCCCCCCCACCCCATATCCATAGTGAGTACTTGATAGACCTCCTGGAAGTAGAACTTATAAAAGTATAGAGACCCCTCTATGCCTGACCACCTCTCTTGGCATTTTTAAGTCTAAGACTTTCCACACTGAGCTATCAGCAATTTGTCAATTACACTTCAGATTTTCTTTTGTTTTGTTTTGTTTTACCTCAATACTGATTCCCACAGAGTTTTCTGCTCCAGTAAGTTTTGATTCTCTATATTCACCTGCTTATCTCTCCAGTTCTATAGTCAGTGGTTTGCTCTATGACCTCATTTATCTGGCATATCTAGGAAAATTGGTTAATTTATTATTTTTTCAGCTTTTTCTTGGTGTTAAGACTAAGTAAAACTCCAAGCTTCTTATATACAAGAGCAGAAACTGAACCTCAAACGTATTTTTTTTATTATTTCCCTTTATATTTTTCTCTTTGGCTTGGAGATTCTTTAGAGATGTGTCTCCAAAGCATTTGGAGATTTTCTTATTTCTTATTTTTCTATTCAACATTTCATGTTATTTTATTTTTAAGATTTTATTTATTTGACAGTGAGAGATCACAAGTAGGCAGAGAAGCAGGCAGAGAGAGAGGAGGAAGCAGGCTCCCTGCTGAGCAGAGAGCCCGAGGTGGGCCTTGATCCCAGAACCCTGAGATCATGACCTGAGCTGAAGGCAGAGGCTTTAACCCACTGAGCCACTGAGGCGCCCTGTTATTTTATTTTTTTAATAATTTATTTTTATTTTTTCAGGGTTCCAAGACTCATTCTTTACACACAACACCCAGTGCTCCATGCAATACATGCCCTCTTTAATATTCACCACCAGGTTCAGCCATCCCCCTATCACCCTCCCTTCCAAAACCCTCAGTTTGTCTCTCAGAGTCCACAGTCTCTCATGGTTCATCTCTCCTCCCATTTCCCCCACTTCACTTTTATTTTCCTTCTCCTAATGTCCTCCATCTTATTCCTTGGGCTCCACAAGTAAGTGAAACCATATGATAATTGACTTTCTCTGCTTGGCTTAATTCACTCAGCATAATCTTGTCCGGTCTCATCCATGCTGATACAAAAGTTGGGTACTCATCCTTTCTGATGGAGGTGTAATATTCCATTGCATATATGGGCCATATCTTCTTCATCCATTTGTCTGTTGAAGGGCATCTTGGCTCTTTCCATAGTTTGTGGATTGTGGCCATTGCTGCATTTACTATAGCATCAAAATACATAGATACCTTGGAATAAACCTAACCAAAGAGGTAGAGGATCTGTACTCAAGGAACTACAGAGCACTCATGAAATAAATTGAAGACACAAAAAGAGAAACATTCCATGCTCATGGATTGAAGAGAATACATTGTTAAAGTCTATATTGCCCAGAACAATCTATACTTTCAATGCCACCCCAATCAAAATTCCACCAATATTTTTCAAAGTGCTGGAACAAACGATCCTACAAATTTTTAAAAGATTTTATTTATTTATTTGACAGAGAGAAACACAGCTAGAGAGGGAACACAAGCAGGGGTGACTGAGAGAGGGAGAAGCAGGCTTCCTGCCAAGCAGGGAGCCCGATGCAGGGCTCGATCTGGGGACTCCAGGACCATGACCTGAGCTGAAGAAAGACTCTTCACGACTGAGCAACCCAGGTGTCCCCAATTCTAAAATTTGTATGGAATCATAAAAGACCCCCAATCCTTAAGGAAATGTTGCAAAAGAGGAACAAAGCTAGGGGCATCACATTATCTGATTTTCAACCTGTATTACAAAGCTGTGATCACCAAGACTGCATGGTTCTGGCACAGAAACAGACACATAGGTTAATGGAACAGAGTAGAGAGTCCAGATATGGACCCGCAACTCTATGGTTAAATAATCTTTGACAAAGCAGGACAAAATATCCAGTGGAAAAAAGACAGTCTCTTCAATAAATGGTGCTGGGAAAATTGGACAGCTACATATACAAGAATGAAATTCGGCCATTCTCTTACACCATACACAAAGATAAACTTGAAATGGATGAGAGACCTCAACATGAGGCAGGAATCTATCAAAATCCTAGAAGAGAATATAGCCAGTAACCTCTTTGACATTGGACACAGCAACTTCTTTCAAGACACATCTCCAAAGACAAAGGAAACAGAAGTGAAAATGAACTTTTGGGACTTCATCAAAATAAAAAAGCTTCTACACAGCAAAGGAAATAATGAACAAACAAAAAGGCAACCCACAGAATGGGAGAAGATAATCGGAAATGACACTACAGATGCAGCGCTGATACCCAGATCTATTAAGAACTTCTCAAACTCAACACCCCCAAAAAAGATGATCACATCAAAAAAGTGGGTGGAAGACATGAACAGACGCTTCTCCATAGAAGACATAGAAATGGCTAACAGACACATGAAAAAATGTTCATAATCATTAGCCATCAGGACTGGAAGAGATTATGCTGAGTGAAATAAGCCAAGAAGAGAAAGTCAAGTATTGCATCGTTTCACTTACTTGCGGTGCATGAGGGGTAACCTGGAGGACAGTGGGAGAAGGAAAGTAAATGGGAACTAGGGTATCCAGGGAGAGAAACGAAGCAACAGAGACTTTGGACACAGAAACAAACTGAGGGACTTGGAGGGAGGGGGGTGGAGGGATGGGAGAGCCTGGTGGTGGGTACTGGGGACACCTAAAGCGTGGAGCACTGGGTGTGGGGAATGGGGAATGAATCTTGGAACACTGGAAAAAAAAATTAAGTAACAATAAAAAAAATAAAGAAGGAATGATACTTAAAAAAAAACCACACATTGAGATGCCACCTTACACCAGTTAGAATGGCCAAGATTAACAGGACAAGAAACAACAAGTGTTGGAGAGTCTGTGGATAAA
The DNA here is from genome assembly GCA_004023965.1 of Spilogale gracilis. Lineage (NCBI taxonomy): Eukaryota > Metazoa > Chordata > Mammalia > Carnivora > Mephitidae > Spilogale > Spilogale gracilis. The sequence continues at coordinate 147,053 of PITA01002146.1, read as the reverse complement.
GGGGAACCCTCTTATACTGTTGGTGGGAATGCAAGCTGGTGCAGCCGTTTTGGAAAACAGTGCAGAGGTTCCTTGAAATAATTAAAAGTAGAGCAACCCTATGACCTTGCAATTGCACTACTGGGTTTTTTTCCCCAAAGATACAGATGTAGTGAAAAGAAGGGCCATATGTAACCCAATGTTCATAGCAGCAATGGTCACAATTGCCAAACTGTGGAAAGAGCCAAGATGCCCTTCAACAGACAAATGGATGAAGAAGATATGGTCCATATATGCAATGGAATATTACACCTCCATCAGAAAGGATGAGTACCCAACTTTTGTATCAGCATGGATGAGACTGGACAAGATTATGCTGAGTGAATTAAGCCAAGCAGAGAAAGTCAATTATCATATGGTTTCACTTACTTGTGGAACCTAAGGAATAAGATGGAGAGCATTAGGAGAAAAAAAAGAAAAGTGAAGTGAGGGAAATGGGAGGAGAAATGAACCATGAGAGACTGTGGACTCTGAGAAACAGACTGAGGGTTTTGGAGTGGAGGGGTTGGGGGATGGGTGAGCCTGATGGTGGGTATTAAGGAGGGTATGTATTACATGGAGCACTGGGTGTGGTGCACAAACAATGAATCTTGGAAAGCTGAAAAATGTAATAAATTATTAAAAATTATATCATATACTTAAGTAAATTATACTAAAAACAAGTGTGATAAATATGCAAAAAACCCTGTACATAATTAATGTATACAATCTGATGGGTTTGAAGATAAGTATACACCTATGAAACCATCCCCATAATTTATGTCACAAAGCTGTAAATCATGACCAATTTTCCTCTTATTCTTTAATTATTATCATTATTATTTTTTAAAAGATGTTATTTATTTATTTGACACAGAGATCGCAAGTAGGAAGAGAGGCAGGCAGAGAGAGAGGAGAAATCAGGCTCCCCACTGAGCAGAGAGCCCGCGGTGGACCTCGATCCCAGGACCCTGAGATCATGACCTGAGCTGAAAGCAGAGGCTTTAACCCACTGAGCCACCCAGGTGCCCTAATTACTATTTTTTGATAACACTTCATAATGTATACTCTCTTGGCAATTTTTTAAGCATACAATATACTATTTTTGACTATAGGCAACATGCTGTGCAATAGATCTGTAGAACTTATTCATCTTATGTAACTGAAATTTTGTATGATTTGAGTTATTCCTCCCCTTTTCCTCCTGCCCTCATCCCTTGGCAATCACTATTTTACTCTCCATTTCTGTGAATTGACAACCAGTAGTATTATGTAGTATTTGTCCTTCTGTGCCTGGTTTATTTCCCTTAGCATAATATCCTCCATTTTCATCCATGTTGTTGCAAGGCTTTTAAGGCTGAATGATATTCCATTGTGTGTATATTCTCCATTTTCTTTATCCTTTCATCTGTTGATGGGTATCAGATTGCTTCCATATATTGGATATTGTGAGTAATGTTTCCATGAATATGGAGTGCAGGTTTCTCTTTGAGACAGTGGTTTAAACTTCTTTGGATATATAATGAGAAGTGGAATTAATGAGTCATATGGCAGTTCTATTTTTAGTTTTTGGTGGAACTTCAATAAGGTTTTCCATACTGCCTGCACCAATTTACATTCCCATCAAGTGTACAAGAATTCCCTTTTTACCACATACTTTCCAACATTTGTTGTCTTGTATTTAATTGTTAATAGTCATTCTAGTATGTGTGAGGTGATATCTCATTATGCTTTTGATTCACATTTCCCTGATGATTAATGATGTTGCGTACCTTTCATATATTTGTTGGCCATTTGTATGTCTTCCTTGGAAATATATCTATTCAGTTCCTTTGCCCATTTTAGAATCAAATTGTCTAACTATCTATCTAACACCTATCTCTATATACCATTTATATTATGACAGAATTCCACAAGGGGATGAAAATCTAGGTTTGTATTTCTATGCATATATCAAATTTTGTTTATGCATTCACTGGATGGACATTTGTTTTTTTCCCACTTTGGTTATTATGAACAATGCTGTAATGAACATTCATATATAAAGTTTTTTTAAATTTTTTTAGATTTAAGTTAGATAACATACAGTGAAATATTAGTTTCAGGTGTACACTTTAGTGATTCAACACTTACATAGAACCTAATGCTCATCACAAGTGCACTCCTTAATCCCCAAACTTATTTAAGCCATCCCCCCAATTACCTCCCTTGAAACCAGCAGTTTGTTTTCTATAGTTAAGAGTCTGTTCTTTGGTTTCTCTCTCTTTTTCTCTTCTTCCCCTATGCTCATTTGTTTCATCAAAATAAGAAGCTTCTGCTCAGTGAAGGAATCAATCAACAAATCTGAAAGTTAACCTAAGGAATAGGAGAAGATACTGGCAAATGAAACATCTGATAAAGGCTTAGTATCCAAAATATACCAAAAATTATGAAAGTCAACACCCCAAAATGAATAATCCAATCAATAAACAATGAATCTTGAAACACTGAAAAAATAAAGTATTTAAAAATGAGCAGAAGACATGAATAGACATTTTTCAAAAGATGACACTAAGATGACCCACAGACACATGAAAAGATGCTCACCATCACTAATCATCAGGGAAATACCAAAACTACAATGAACTGTCATCTCACACCTGTCAAAATGGCTAAAATTAACAACACAAAAAAACAACAGGTGCTGGCAAGCATGTGGAGAAAGGAGAACCCTCTTGCACTGTTTTTGGAATGCAAACTGGCACAGCCACTATGGAAAACAGTATGGAAGTTCCTCAGAAAGTTAAAAATAGAACTACCCTATGACCCAGCAGTTGAATTACTATATATTTCCTGAATAATACAAAAATACTAATTAAAAGGGAGAGATGCAGGGCAATATTCATAACAGCATTATCTGCAATAGCCAAATTATAGAAATAGCCCAAGTGTTCTTGACTGATGAATGGAATATTACTCAGTAATATAAAAGAATTAAATCTTACCATTTGCAGTGATGTCAGTGAAGCTGGGGAGTATTATGCTAAGTGAAATAAGTCAGAGAATAGATATACCATATGATTTCACTCATATATGGAATTTAAGAAACAAAAACACGCATGTATAAGATTTGGAGTATACATACATTTTATTTATTTGGGGCATATACCTTAGAGTGTAATTGCTGGGTCCTACAATAACTTTATGTAAAAAAATTTGAGGATTGTTTTTCAATGTGCCTAAAACATTTTACATTTCCACCAGAAGTGTACAATGGTTCCGATTTATCCACATCCTGGTCAACACTTGCTATCACCTGTCTTTTTTATTATAAACATCATATTGCCTATTAAGCGGTATCTCATTGTGGTTTTGATTTCCATGATTATAAATGATGAACATTTTTGTGTATTTATTGACCATTTGTATCTCCTTTGGATAAATGTGTATTCAAATTCTTTGCCCATTTTTTATTTCATCATTTGCTTTTTTATTATTAAGGTGTAAGAGTTCTTTGTAGACTTGGAATACAAGTTCCTTATCAGATACATGATTTGAACATATTTCCTTCTATTCTATGGATTATCTTTTTCACTTTCTTGATGTTCTTGTTTATAACACCTCATGCAATTTTTTTAAAAGATTTTATTTATTTATTTGACAGAGAGAGAGAGATCACAAGTAGGCAGAGAGGTAGGCAGAGACAGCAGAGGAAACAGGCTCCTCACTGAGCAAAGAGCCCTAAGTGGGCCTTGATCCCAAGACCCTGAGATCATGACTTGAGCTGAAGGCAGAGGCTTTTACCCACTGAGTCACTCAGGAGCCCTCTCCTGCAATTTTTTAAAGCTTTCATTCATGATAATCTTCAACTACAGCATGAAAATTTTTGGAAATGTCTTACCCGAACTATTTCACAGTCAACATTTAATTCAGTTGCAACTGCTTCAATTTTCTCTCTACAAACAGAACCAAGGCTGGTCATTCCATTGTCCCAGTACTTCTTAAGGGTGGCTAAGTCTCGGTCACTGAACTGAGTACGATCTTGTAGCTGTTAAAACAGATTTAAAATAATTAGAATAATAAAAAGAAAAAATATTATAGAATGGACCATCTGGGTAATATTTGCTAGGTTACTTTCAACACATAACAGTAGCTAAATTAATTTCACAGTTTTTAAAATTAATTTATTTATTTGAGAAAGTGAGTGGGGGGAGGGGTAGAGGGAGAGGGAGACAGATTCTTCAGCAGGCTCCATGCTCAGCATAGAGCCTCATGACTCTAAGATCACAGCCTCAGCTGAAATCAATAATCAGAGGCTTAAGCAACTGTGGCACCCAGGCACCTCTGATTTCGCCATTCTTAATATGTGTTCCCCATTTTGAAAACGGGCCTGTCCATGATATTAATTTCCGTAACATGAAAGTGTGATAGAATAAAATGAGTAAAAAAATGTTTAACTAGAAATTAAGCAGTAATGATTTTAAAGTGTTGTAATCACTTAAATAATACATTGCCATTGCAGAAAATACAGATAAATTTAAAAACAAATTTAAATCACCCATAATTCTGGAAATAGCACTTTTTAACATTATAATGTATATTTTCAAGCTTTTTTTCTATGAAACATTCACATTCACACATTCACACTACATACATTTTTACAATAACAGGATCACATCACTGTGTTGTTTTTAGATATGTTAATCTAGATTTGCCATACATATGTCTTATACTAATGTTATAATTAAAAGTGTAAATAAAAAATGTAAGAAGATAATGTAACCTTAAAATTATATTTATGGCTTCAGAAAGTTTCATAATAACCTTTCCATTTTGTTCTTAGATTTTTTAATCCAATAAACTCTAGTCATTTATACTGTTTTAATTCAATCCTGGAGGCACCCCTAGGAAGTAAATCAGAAGCATGATAGAATAATGGCTTCCATTTCTCCAATAGGGAGTCAGAAAATCAAGGCAAGAGGACTCATTCAACAGGGCACAAAATGTTCATGGCAGAGATAGAAATAGAAATCTGATTTTTTTTCTAGTAGCTTCATCCCTGTGATGTCTCCAATTATCTCAAAGGCTAGTAAAAAAAATCTGAAAAAAATTTAACTAAAAATAAATATCCTGCAAAGTCATGTATGTGTATGCATGTTTTTGTGATGAGAGAATAAAAATGAGAGAGAAAGCTGGTGAGAGTGGGTTGAGGAGAAATATTGCAAATCATGGAATGAGGTATGAGGTTCTGTTGCTGCCCTGTTCTTAGGCTACACCTCAAATACTTTGTAGACATATACTGATTTCTTTCTGTTTTTTTAAAGATTTTATTTATTTATTTATTTATTTACTTACTTACTTACTTACTTATTTATTTGAGAGACAGAGCAGAGGCAGGGGGAGGGAGAGGCAGAGGGAGAAGCAGACTACCCAATGAGCAGGGAGACCGATGTGGGGTTAGATCTCAGGACCTTGAGATCATGACCTAAGCTAAAGGAAGATGCTTAACCCACTGAGTCAGCAGGCACTCGACAACATGACTTCAATGTCCCCTTTCTAAATGAAATTTAAAATGGAACCCTCTCTTAAATTTGATTGGAATAACAATGGGAAATAGTATATATGACACATAAAATATGACTTAAATTAAAGAGTTATCATAACTAAAACTGATCTAATACTAAACCAGTGCAAATTTGTTTTAAAACTACAACCTTGGGACACCTAGGTGACTCAGTCAATTAAGCATCTATCTTCGGTTCAGGTCCTGGGATTGAGTCCCACATCAGTCTACTTGCTCAGCATGAAGCCTGCTTCCCCTTAGACTGCCACTGCCCCTGCTTGTGCTTGCTCTCTCTCTCTGATAAATAATAAGATCTTCAAAAAACTTGTTTAAAGCTACAACCTTTTGAAAAAGAGTTTCAAACCTCAGGAAGGAAATCAATATATGAATTCATGGTTTGCTACCAAAAGAGTGAATTTAAATTGTATAAGTAATGTGTCTATTCGTAAAAAAAAATATAATACAGTTGTTCTGTGTGTATGTTAATAGTCAAATTCCTTATCCAATAAGTCTTTTCTTCCTCTTCTTAAAAAGCCTGATGAGCAACATGTATTATAAGTACAAGTACCAAATTACATGTTCCTAATAAATGAATTAAAATATGCTACCCAAGTTTACACCAGTTAGAATGGCCAAAATTTAACAGGATAGGAAACAACAAGTGTTAGAGAGGATATGGAGAAAGAGGAACTCACTTACTGTTGGTGGGAATGCAAGAAAGTAGCTTTTTAAAAATACATATTTATATTTGAGTCACAAACCCCATGAAACACAGATGTCACTTGGATGATAGGTGGTATGTGAAAAAGGTCTGATTTTCTACCTTGCCAATATTGTCATGTTACTATTCAGAAAGATATATATATATATATATATATATATATATATATATATATATCTCCATTAGAAGCTCCTCTAAGGATTCCCAATGATGGCTACTCAGATTCACATTTAGTACTGCCAACTACTCTGCTCCCTGAGGAAGCTTTTATTTTGACTAAATTAAATATCAGAGCCCAATACCATGAAGGAAAGTCTGGAGCTGAAAATCAAACTGTTGTAGGCTTCTTCTACAATATGGTAGCATGCTCATTTCCACCACTTCTACTGCTAACTTCCTACTGTTCTTATACACTTGCTGTATTTCTCCATTATTCATTTAGTAATTGGTAAATTTAGGAAGAATTTATTTAAAAAAATAAATCAAACTCAAAAGCCAACACCAAAGTGTAATTTGAAGGGTGTCTCTTACTGATACAATAGAATGAGGGTGTAGATATATTGGAATGTTCAGTTCTAATAAAACAGTAGCCATAACACAAAAGAAGAAGATAGCACAGAATTAGAGACAAAGGAAGTAAGCATATTAACAAATCATGTAGTTAAGCACTGAGGAAAACGTGCATGATTTTTCCTTACATATCTCTTATAATCTTAATCCAACAGCAGAAAGTGTTATCACATTTTTCAATGTTATGTAAAATTTGGCATCATATAAATATGCATATCCATATTTAACATACAGTTTTAAGACATACTGAATGCAAAAAAACTTTTTGCATAATCTTTTTTTAATTAAGTTATTTATTTTCAGTGTTCCAAGATTCATTGTTTATGCCCCACACCCAGTGCTCCATGCAATACGTGCCCTCCTTTGTACCCACCACCAGGCTCACCAATCCCCGCACCCTCTCCTCTCCTGCACAATCTTATATGAGGAGAGAAATCAGTGGTAAACTTTCCATTAGAAAGGATCTTTTGTCAGCTAATTAACATTATTGGTTATCTATTTGGCATGTGGTACATAAGTATATAGCAGTACTGTTTATAAGTTTACATTTCCTGACACTAAAACTAATTCTGTGCTCAAGGATTCTAAAATACAAGTTCAAACCTCAGAAAACGTTTGCATTTTAAATTATTTTCTTTAATCTCATTCCATTGTACAGGTACTTATTTATCCTTACAGTATCTTATAAAATACTTCTATCTTACTTAAGTAAGAGAACACAGATCTAAAAATGAGAATTGAGAATTGTATTTGAAAATTGAATTAAACTCCAAAAGGCTTATCAGAAAGTATGACTTTTTTTTAAATATTTTATTTATTTGACAGAGAGACACAAGCAGGGGGAGTGAGAGAGGGAGAAGCAGGCTTCCTGCCGAGCAGGGAGCCCTATGTGGGATTCGATCCCCGGTCTCCGGCATCATGACCCGAGCCGAAGGCAGTCGCCCAACCAACTGAGCCACCAAGGCGCCCCAGAAAGTATGACTTTTTAAAAGATTTTATTTATTTATTTGATAGAGAGAAACACAGCTAAATAGGGACTACAAGCAGGGTAAGTGAGAGAGGGAGAAGCAGGCTTCCCGCCGAGCAGGGAGCAATGCATGGGTCGATCCCGGGACTTCGGGATCATGACCTGAGCCAAAGGCAGATGCTTAACAACTGAGCCACCCAGGCGTCCCAGAAGGTACGACTTTTAATACATTATTCTTATCTGAGGATAGGAAACCTTCTGTAATAAGTATAAAACAAATACAATCATAAAATTTAGACATTTTATTTACAGCATATAAAATGGAAGACAATAAAATATCTACATAACAGGTATCCTGCCATCCCCATTCCTACCCTAAAACCCCCAAGTGAAAGACAAAAAAAATCCATAATCACTGACAACTATATTTAAAGCACTCATACCTTTAAATGGCAGCCTTAAGATAGTTAATGTCATTAAATTGCCCAAAATTAGACATATTTTGGTTCATTAAAACCATACCATTTAAAATAAATTATGGGGTTATTCATAAATGTTGAGGTTTTGAAAATGGTTAAAACAAAAAAAAACACAAGTCCATAAACATTTTACAATATTAATACCTAATTTAGGGAAAATCCAGCCTTACCAGCCAGGATGTCCCTAAACTAACCATTGTGAAGGAACTAAGAACAGAGCTACTCTGAAGAGTAGCACAAAAGATTCAAAATCCAAATCAATTTAACTTATGCATTTGTTATTGAATATAGAAAACATTGCCTTTAAATAGCCTTTGATCCATGTTTGGAAACACTGGTCAGAAATGTGGATTACCGAAAAGATTTAGTTCTGAGTCTTGGCACTTTGACTACTATGGCAAAAGAATATGGATACTTAAAAACACAAATTACAAAGTGTACTCAAATTATGTAGAAATGTTATATTAAAAATGATTCCTAAAATAGTTTTCAATAACCAAATTAAGTCGTGATCATTTTGAGAATTTGAACAATATATAAAGTTTAAAAGTGGTATACAAACCATGAGAGACTGTGGACTCTGAGAAACAAACTGAGGGTTTTGGAAGGGAGGGGGATGGGGGATGGGTGAGCCTGGTGGTGGGTATTAAGGAGGGCACATATTGCATGGAACACTGGGTGTGGTGAATAAACAATGGATACTGGAACACTGCAAAAAAAAAGTGATACACATGAAATAAAAGCATAGTGTTCTTTTCAATTCTGGCCATTCCTAATTTACCTATAAAGTGATGCCACCAACACAAGGAAAAAACATTTTGGGAGAGTAGACTTGCCCTAGCAAATGTTTAGAACTAACATGACTGCTTGTGGATGACTGAAATTAAGTCACCCAAAGAAAAGACTATTCCAAGATGATTTCATAGTACCTCATGTGAATTTTGAAATCTGATTTCATGAAAAAATAAACCAAAGGTGGAGAAATCTAGATCCAGTAAACATCACATCTCCAAAAGAATGTCTATTATGTTTATTTTATCCCATAGGTAATACTGAATAAAATCTAATGTTCAGTCCATTGTTATTTTATATTAATGTGTGTTTTTTGAAGTTTTTACTAATAACATCAGTAATAAGGACAATATTTTTTAAACTTTTTTAAAAAAGATTTTATTTATTTATTTGACAGAGAGAGATCACAAGTAGGCAGAAAAGCAGGCAGAGGGAGGGGAGGAAGCAGGCTCCTCGCTGAGCAGAGAGCCTGATGTAGGGCTCAACCCCAGGACCCTGAGATTGTGACCTGAGCCGAAGGCAGAGGCTTAACCCACTGAGCCACCCAGGCGCCCAGAGGACTAAATATTTTAAAATTCATCAAGACAGGGGCGCCTGGTGGCTCAGTGGGTCAAGCAACTGCCTTCGGCTCAGGTCATGATCTGGGAGAGCGGGGATCTAGTCCCACATCGGGCTCCCTGCTCAGCGGGAAGCCTGCTTCTCCCTCTCTCAGGCCCTCTGCTTATGTTCCCTCTCTGGCTGTGTTTCTCTCTGTGAAATAAATAACATCTTTAAAAATAAAATAAAATAAAATAAAATTCATCAAGACAATATGTTTGGCTACATTTACCTGTTGTTGCTATATTGTTTTGTTAATATTGCATTCTGTTCCTAGAAGCATCAACCATCCCAATCTCTATGCACACATGCATCTAGTTCTAAACAATGTAGTCCAATAGACTTAAAATCATTACTACTTGTTAAGTGTAAAAATTAATTCTATTTTTCCCAGCACATTAATTTGTGATTGATGTTAACTAAACTTAATGTGGTAATAATTTCACAATATATACATATATCAAATCATTATGTTGTACACCTTGGAGTAATGCAATGTTATATGCCAATCATATTTCAATAAAATTGAAAAAATAAAATAATAAATATATAATTAAGGCAATAACTCATATTAAGTTTTACTTTGGACTATATTAAATATATTTTATACAAAGAAACTTTTAAATAGTTAATTTAAGTTTCCAATATTGTAACTTAATAGCCTTTCTTGTGCATGACTATAATATAAATATCACTTAAGTTTCTATTTAAATTCCAGCTAGTTAACATACAGTAAAATATTAACTTCAGGTGTAGAATTTAGTGATTCATCACTACATACAATGCCCAGAGCTCATCACAAGTGCACTCTATAATATCCATCACCTATTTAACCCATCCAGCTGCCCAGCTGCCCTCCATTAATCCTAGGCTTCTTCTCTATACTTAAGAGTTGAGCTCATGGTTTGCATCTCTTTTATCCCCCATGTTCATCTGTTTTGTTACTTAAATTCCGCATATGAATAAAATCATGTTATTTTTCTTTCTGTAACTAACTGACTTGGCTTAGCATAATACACTCAAGCTCCATCCATGTCATTGCAAATGGCAAGATTTCATTCTTTGATATGTCTAGAAATAATGAAATCTTGTCATTTCATTCTTCAACATTGGCAGTCAATGTCAAAGAGGTTACTGCCTGTGTTCTTCCCTATGATTTTGGTGGTTTCCTGTCTGATATTTGGATCTTTCATTTTAAATTTATTTTTCTGGAATATGTAAGAAAGTGGGTCCAGTTTCATTTTTTGCATGTTGCTATCCAGTTTCCCCAACATCATGTGTTGAAGAGGCTATCTTAATGGATATTCTTTCCTGCTTTGTCAAAGATTAGTTGATCATATAGTTGTGGGTCCATTTCTGGGTTTTCTATTCTGTTCTATTGATCTATGTGTTCTTTTTTGTGTGATTACTATGTACTCTTGATCACTACAGCTTTGTAATATAACTTGAAGTCTGGGACTCTGATGCCTTCAACTTTGTTTTGTTCTTCAAGACTGCTTTGGTTATTCAGGGACTTTTGTGGTTACATAAAATGTTTAGGATTGCTTGTTCTCACTCTGTAAAAAATGCTGGTGGGATTTTTATAGGGATTGCATCAAATGTGCAGATTGCTTTGGATACTATAGATATTTTAACAATATTTATTCTTCCAATCTATAAACATGGGATGTTTTTCTTTTTTTTATTGTTACTAAAATTTTTTTCCAGTGTTCCAAGATTCATTCCCCATTCCCCACACCCAGTGCTCCACGCTTTAGGTGTCCCTAGTACCCACCACCAGGCTCTCCCATCCCTCCACCCCCCTCCCTCCAAGTCCCTCAGTTTGTTTCTGTGTCCAAAGTCTCTGTTGTTTCGTTTCCCTCCCTAGATTACCCTAGTTCCATGGGATGTTTTTCTATTTCTGTGTGCCCTCTTCAATTTCTTTCATAAGTGTTTTATTTTTTTCAGAGTATGGATCTTTCACCTCTTTGGTTATGTTTATGCCTAAGTATCTTGTGATTTCTGATGCACTTTAAAATGGGATTGACTCCTTGGTTTCCTTTCTGCTGCTTCACTACTGGTGTATAGAAACGCACCAGGTTTCTGTTTGTTGATATTGTATCTTGTAACTTTCCTGAATCCATGTATCAGTTCTAGCAAATTTTGAAAATTTAATTACAATACATCTTGATGTTGGCCTGTTTTTGTTGATTTCGACAGGAATTCTCTGTGCCTCCTAGATTTGGATGTCTGTTTCCTTCCCCGGATTGGGAAATTTTTAGCTATTATTTCCTCAAATAAATTTTCTTGCCCCTTTTCACTTGTTTCTTTTTCTGGGACTCCTATACTGAGGATGTTATTTTGTTTGATGGAGTCACTGAGTTCCCTAAGTCTAGCCTTATGACCCATAATTCTTTCTCTATTTTGTTCAGCTTCATTATTTTCCATATTAATTGCTTCTTCCATCCTTTCAGTTATTACATCTAGTCAGTTTATAATCTCAGTTATTGTAAGTTCATTTATGACTTTTTAAAAACTGTTTTAGCTCTGTAATAAGGGTCTTCCTGATTTCTTTTGTACTTTTCTCTAGCCCAGTCAGTATCCTTATGATTGTTGCTTCAAATTCTCAATCAATCATGCTGCTTAGGTCTACTTTGATTAGAATTCTTGTCATGATCTTTTCTTATTCTTTCTTTTCAGATGAATTCCTCCATCTTGGCATTTTGTGTAGGTTACTGTCTTCTCTGTGCTAGAAAAGTCTGTTATGTTTCCTGTTCCTGAGAGTAATGGCTTTATTCAGAAGAGGTCAAATATTGTCCAGTACCTGGCTCTGCAGGGATTGTTGATGGTATGTGCTGTGTCCACTCTGCTGCCCTATTTTGGCTGTTCTACCTTTCATGTCAGTCATCTGCAGAGTTTCTCCTTGCCTGCAGTGGGCAATGTTTGGACCTTGGCCAGAGTGTGGGGAGTTTTAACTAGGTGTGCTCTGGTCTGCTTGATAATTGAGACTGGATGTGGCTTCCACTAGAACTGAAGCCTTGCAGAAGCCTCTGTTCTGGAGACATGGTGTTTGCAATTGTTTCTGCTTGTCTTCTGGGGAAGGGGTCTGCTGCTCTGGGACTCAGAAACACTTACCAGAGAAAAGCAGTTCCTGCGGAGCCACAGGGGATTGGTGAAAGTGTGTTAGGTAGCCAGTTTTGGCATTGTGGTCTTTACTGAATCTGGTTTAAGCTGAGGGTTGCGGGAGAAATGAGGCCAGCCAGCTCCTTTGTCCAGTTTCTGTGCTTGCTGCTCTCGGGGGAAGCACTCTTAGAAGAGGAAATAATCTCTCCTTGTGTCTCCAAGGCATTCTTCAGATTGACATTTTTTTTGCTGTCCATCTCCTGGTTGTTTGCCTGCTTGGATCAGTGTAGTGCACTTTGGGCTGTATCCCAGCCAAGACTGTTGACATTAAAACTCCAGGTTTTCAGGATATGTTGTGGTGGAGGCCTGCACTAGTCTTCTAGGTAAGTGACTCACCATGCTGGGATGGATACAGGTATGACCAAGAAGAGCAGTTGTGCCAGAGTGGAGGGTTGTGGGATTTGGAGCAAGCCGACTGAACAACTTTTGTCGGGGTGAGAAGCCCTCAGCAGGTGTCTCTGCGCTCATGCTGAGGGGTGGGGAAAGGAAATGGTGCCCACCATCTCCTTTTTTCCCCAGAGAGGCATCTATGAATGTCACCTTTTACAGATAAGCTCCAAGAACAGATTACAGTCTCCCCCCATTTGCCGTAGGGGGTCTTTAGTTCATGGTATTAGCTCTTGACTTCTCTCCAGGAGTAGGGTAGTGTCCTCAATGCTCTTTCTGAGTCAAACTTGTAGACCTTTAAAAACTCCAGTCTTAAGCTGCCCTGGTTGCAAAAACATGAAAATCAGCCCCTCTCATTTTCCCAGACAATGGCTTTGGGGAAGTGTTCACCAGGTGTGTTTCCCTGTATCTCCTCTCTCCCTCTCTCCCTCTCTCTCTTTCTTCCCAACCAGGGCTCCCTCCCCTCTGCAGTGCCCTCAATCCATTTCTCCCCCAAACAACATCTACATACTTTCTACTTTCCTCCATGTGGCCTCTGCTCTGCCTCTAGTTCTGTAGTTTATTCTGTCAGTATCCAGATCTAGTTCTTGGATATTCAGAATGATTTTATAGTTATCTAGCTGTGTTCAAGAGACAAGGCAAAAAAAAAAAAAAAAAAAGAGACAAGGCAAGCTTAGGGTCGTCCTACTATGCCACCATCTTAGCTCTCCCCTCTCATAGTATGAATATTTTTTTAAAAAATCATACTGCAAAATTTTGTTTAATTTTTAACTAGAAGTTACTAAAAGGCAGAGATTGGAAGAATTAACTTCCCTTTGTACAACACTTAACATAGATTTAATAGTATAATTCTGAGACATGTGGCTCATAGAACCACAGAAAAAGTAGATCTCTAGAAATTCTTTAGTCCAGTCTAGATAACTTCAAAATTATCCAAGATAAATGAGTACCAGTGTTTGTCTGTGATTATCCAGTGTAGAAAAGGAGAATCTATGCAAGTTACCAAAAGATTTTAATTTATTATAAATTTTGCAACCTCATGTACATAAATTATAAGTAAAATAAAGTAATTGACTCATTTTTCACACATTCTTTTGCACAAGAAAATTGTTTAAAAAGGTAGTCAGAAAAATTAGTATTTTAACATGGTTAACAATAAGGGATTCAAATGGAGACTTGCCCATAATCAGACATATCTAAAATGTGGATATCTGTTATTGGTTATAGCAGTAACTACATTGGTAAAACAGATGAATGCAGAAATTGAAAACTACTATATAATAAATTTAATTTTGAAAGGCTGAAACTTTGTGCAATCCATTGCAGATTTTACATATATCTGTGTAGACTTTTATTGTAACATTCTCTGTTTTGACAAATTTATAGTATAATATCTCCATGATTATAGTATTATATAGAATAGTTTCACCTCCCTAAAAATAAATCTCCTGGAACATGGGGATTTGTTCAACAACAATGCTCCAGTGAATCCCTGGAAACCATTGAGCTATTTATCATCTATATAGTTTTACCTTTTTCAGAATGTCATATAAATGGAATTATACAGTATGAAGCCTTTTAAAACAGGTTGTTTCTCCTAGGAAAATGCATTTAAAATTCATCAATGCCTTTGTTTTTTATAATTTTTGAACATAGTTCACATACAATATTCCTTTAGTTTCAGTTATAAAACAGTGATTCAATATATCTGTATGTTATGCTCACCACAAGTATAGCTACCATATGACACCATACATTACTATTACAATATCATTGACTGTATTCCCTATACTGTCCTTTATCCCTGTAATGTATTCATTCCATAACTGGAAGCCTGCATCTCTCAATCCCCCTCACCAATTTTGCTCATCCTCCCACCCCCCCAATTCTCTTTGGCAACCATCAATTTGTTCTCTGTAGTTATAGGTCTGATTCTGTTGTTTGTTTATTCATTCGTCCTGTATATAGATTCTACATTTGAGTGAAATCACATGGAATTTATATTTTTCAGTCTGCTTTATTTCATTTAACACAATACCCTCTGAGTCCATCCATGTTGTCTCAAATGGCAAGATCTCACCCTTTTTTATGGCTGTCTAATGTTTTACTGTAAGTGTGTGTGTGTGTGTGTGTGTGTGTGTGTCACATCTTCCTTCATCAATTTATTAAGACTTTATCATGATCAAATGTTGAATTTTGTCAAATATTTTTTCTGCATCTTTCAAGATAATCTAATGCGTTTCATATTTGTTTTTTTTGATATGGTATATCACATTGATTGATTTGCAAATATTCAAGTTCTTTTTTTATTTTAAATTTATTTTATTTTTCCAGTGTTCCAAGATTCATTGTTTATACACCACACCCAGTGCTCTATGCACTATGTGTCCTCCTTAACACCCACCACCAGGCTCACCCATTACCCCACCCCCCCTTTCCTTCCAAAACCCTCAGTTTGTTTCTGAGTCCACAACCTCTCATTCTTCATCTCCCCCTCTGATTTATCCTAATTCACTCTTCCTTTCCATCTCCTAATGTCTTCCATGTTATTCCTTATGCTCCAAAAGTAAGTGAAACCATATGATAATTGATTTTCTGTGCTTGGCTTATTCCACTCAGCATATCTCCTCCAGTACCATCGATTTTAATACAAACGTTGGGAACAGGGTAATCTAGGGAGGGAAATGAAACAACAGAGACTTTGGACACAGAAACAAACTGAGGGACTTGGAGGGAGGGGGGTGGAGGGATGGGAGAGCCTGGTGGTGGGTACTGGGGACACCTAAAGCATGGAGCACTGGGTGTGGGGAATGGGGAATGAATCTTGGAACAGTGGAAAAAAAATTTTAGTAACAATAAAAAAATGTTATTCAAATGATAAAATGTTTTTATCTAAATTGTTCTGTAAAAATGCAAAGGAATATAAAGTCATTTTATCTATGGAAAAAAAAGTTGGGTATTCATCCTCTCTGATGGAGGTGTAATATTCCATTGTATATATGGACCATATCTTCTTTATCCATTCATCTGTTGAAGGGCATCCTGATTCTTTTCACAATTCGGTGATGGTAGCCAATGTTGCTATGAACATTGGGATACATATGGCCCTTCTTTTCACTACATCTGTATCTTTGGGGTACTTCCATTTACTCAGTAAATATTTTTCCATCCCTTAATTTTCAGTTTGTATTTTTTTTGAAGATTTTATTTATTTATTTGAGAGAGAGAACACGAATAGAGGGAGGAGCAGAGGGAGAAGCAAACTCCCCACTTAACAAGGATCCCAATGCGAAGCTTGATCCTAGGACCCTGGGATCATGACGGGAGCCAAAGGCAGCCACTCAAACTAACTGAGCCACCAGGTGCCCCTCAGTTTGTATGTTTTTAGGTCTGAGGTGAATCTCTTGTAGGCAGCATATAGATAAGCGTTTTTTTTTTAAAGATATTTATTTATTTATTTGACAGAGAGAAACACGTGTAGTCAGAGAGGAAACACAAGCAGGGGGAGTGAGAAAGGGAGAAGCAGACTTCCTGCGGAGCAGGGAGCCCAATGTGGGGCTGGATCCCAGGACTCCGGGATCATGACCTGAGCCAAAGGCAGTCACTTAACCAACCACCCAGGCACCCTGTTTGTTTGTTTTTAATCTATTCAGTTACCCTACCTCTTTGGATTGAAACATTTAAGCCATTTACATTTAAAGTAATTATTGACAGGTATGCATTTATTGGCATTTTGTTAGTTGCTTTCCAGTTGTTTTTATAGTTTTTCTCCCTTTTTTAGTTGTTTTCCAGTTGTTTTTATAGTTCTTTTTTTTTTATTCTCTTGCTTTCTTTCTTTGTGAGCAATGAGTTTCTGTAGTGTTATGTTAGGCTTTCTTTTTCTTTACTGTTTGTGTCTCTATTACATGTTTGGGTTCATGATTACCATGAGGTGCATATATAACTTCCTATATATATGTATATATAACAATCTGTATGAAGATGGTCCTTTCAGTTTAAAAGTTCAAACACATTCCTAAAAAAGGTCCTTTTTTTTTACTCCCTCCTCTACATTTTATGTATATAATGTCACTTTTTACATTTTTTGTTCAGAATTTTCTTACATGTAATTATGACTATATCTTTTCCACTTAAAGATGTCCCTTTAATATTTCTTGCAAAGCTAAATACGAGTGATAAACTCTTTTAACTTTTGTTTGTCTGAGAAACTCTATCTTTCCCTCAATTCTGAAAGATAAGCTTTCTGGTTGCAGTATTCTTAGTTATAGGTTCTTTCCTTTCAAATCCCTCTGGTAAAGTTTCCACTGAAAAAACAGCTTTTTTTTGGTTTCTTTCATATATATATAATTTTTACTTCTTTCTTGCTGATTTTAAATTCTCTCTTATCTTTAACCTTTGACATTTTAATTGTTATGTGCCTTGGTGTGGACCACCTTGGGTTTACTTTTTGGGGGGGAGGACTCTTTATGCTTCCTAAACCTAGATATCTATTTCTTTCCATAGGGTAGGGAAATTTTCAATTACTGTTTCTTCAAATAAGTTTTTTTTTGCCTTTTCCCTGTTCTCTTCTTCTGGGAATCCTATAATGCAAGTTTGTTTGCTTGAAATTGTCTAAGAGATCCCTTAACCTATCCTCAATGTTTTTTTTTAACTTTCTTTTTGCTGTTCAGTTTGTGTGCTATTACCCTATGCTCCAGATCACCAATACGTTCTTTTGCATATGCTAATCTAATGTTGGTTTACTGTAATGCATTTTTTTAATTTCAGTTATTTTATGCTTCAATTTTGATTGGCTGCTGTTCATATTTTTCCATTTCTTTATAAAAAATAAAAATTAAAAAGTCTCATAGAGTTCTTTCACTCTTTTCTCCAGCCAAGTAAGCATCTTTATGATCATTACTTTAAATTATCTATCAAGCATATTTCTTATCTCCATTTCATTTAGTTCTTTTTCTGAAGTTTTGTCTTATTCTTCCTTTGGAGCACATTCTTCTGTCTCCATATCTTGCTTGGCTTTCTCTCTTTGTTTCCATGGATTAGGTGGGATACCTACTTCTCCTAAACTTGAAAGAATTATCTTGTGTATGGACATCTGCTATGTAGACTGTGTGTTGGTGACTTTCTTTGACTGTCTGTAACTGTGGCTAGTGTGGGCTATGGGTCCTGGGGCTGTCCATGCAGTGGATGGATTCAGGTAAAGCTGAAGTGGGTGCTGGTTAGTATGGTTGCTGGGCTCTTCATCTGGGGGGTTCCCTGGCAGGACAGCAAAAGCAGAAATGGATGCATGTTAGGATGTCCTGAGGCTCTACTTGCAGAAGGTACCTTGGCAAAATAGCTGAAGGGGGTGTAAGCCAGGATGTCCTGGAGATCTCTGTACAGAGGGTACCCTGGCAGGGTGTGTCAAGATGAGACGGTTTTCAGGCTATGAGGTCCTGGGGTCCTCCAAGTAGAGGGGCAGAAGGCACCCTGGGTAAGTCAGCTGAAGCTAATGTAGGTGCAAGTTGGAAGTCTCCAAGTCTTTCCATGCAGTAAGCACCTTGGCAAAATGGGTAGAGGTGAAGTGGATGCAGGGTAGGGTTTCCTGGGTGCTCCATGCAAAAGGTTCCCTGATGGGTTGGGCAGAGTTGAAGCAGTGTGTGGGCTGAAAGTCCCCTGGGTTCTCCATACAGAGGGTGTCCTGGAAGGTAGCTGAAACTTAAGTGGATGCAAGCCAGGGGTCCCAGGGCTTTACCACAGAGAAAATCTTGGAAGAATAGTTAGAGCTAAACTGAGTGTAAACTGGGTGTTTTGGGGCTCTCTATACATAGGGTGCCCTGGAGGGGTGACTCAATCCAAGACAGGGTACAAGAAGGGGTTCCTGGGGTTCTCTGTGCATGATTTGTCATAGCAGGACAGCTTAAGTGAAGTGTGTGAGGGCTGGTGTGGCCTCTGGACTCTACACAAAGTGTGCCCTGGAAGGATCACTGAAGCTGAATGGTTGCAAGCCAGGGTGTTGCAAAATTCTCTACACCGAGGGCACAGTGTTCAAACAGTTGCAGCTGAAGTGGGTACAAGCTAGATATACTGATGTGCTCAGCACAGGGGTGCTCTGGTCAAGCAATTGGAGCTAAGGTTGGTGGAGGTGTTCCAGGGTGCTCCATAAAATATGCCCTGGTGGGTTGGCTGGAACTGAGTCTGGTGGGGGCCACGTGTTTCTGGAGTGCTTTAAATATGGAACACCCTATCAGGTTGGCTGGATCCAAAGAAGATGCCAGCTGGGCAGTTTCAGGGCACTCTGTGTTGGGAGTGTCTTAGAAAGTTTTCTAAAGCCTAAGTGGTGTATTCCTGATATGTTCTGCAGTGTTTTGTGCCTGTGTCACCATGACATGAAATCTGGAGCTGTAATCAGAGATGCTCAGGTATTCTCTGCCCTTTGGCTGCCTCATTTGGGATGGCTGGAGTTGGTGTGGTCTAGGTTCCTGGGGCTCACTGAGGTGATAAGCCAGTTAGGACACCCGGATCATGCCTAGGCCTGTGCTTTCAAGGTGGAAGGGAAGTGTAGATTGTAAGCCCCTCCCACCCACAGAGTTCCAGCAGATTTCTTACTATTTGGGAGAGTTCTAGGGCTGACTCATGTATGCTGGTCACTCTTTTAAACCAGTTATTCTGTGCTTCAGCAGGTCTGAGGCCGAGGTGGGCTACAGGACGCAGGGCTCACTGAAGGGGCAAGTTGGCTATGGTGTTTAGATTTTGTTTCAATCTGTGCTTTTAGGGTAAAGGGCGAGCATAAACCCACCAGTTCCTCAGACAGAGTTTTAGTAGCTCTTCTGTCATTTGGCAGAGTTGAAGGGCTGGATCCTTTATAAACTAGTTGCTATTTTAAACCAGCATGTGTGTGTGTGTGTGTGTGTGTGTGTGTGTGTGTGTGTGTGTCCAATGATAGATAAATCTACTCTAGGTCCCTCGGTGTTTTCTCTCCCCCTTGCAGTTTGCTGCTTGGGAGTTCCCTCCATTACTGTGCTTCTGTCTCTGTTGCTGTCCTCTTTTGCTATTCTATCTTTTGTTGTGCAGAAGCTGTTCAGGCAGTCCTCAGTTGTTTTTCAGGAAGAACTGCTCTATAAATGCTATTTAGTGTGTTCTGTGGAGGAAATTTTAGGGTCTTCCTACATTGCCATCTTGGGCCAGAACCTGCCAAGAGTCATCATTATCTTTCCATGGCTTGATGGCTTATTTTTCATTATCACTGAATAGCATTCCATTGTGTTTAGTATACCACAGTTACACATTTGCTTATTGAAAGACATCTTGGTTGCTTCTAGTTTCTTTCTGATTATGAATAAAGTTGTTATAAACATTTGCACACAGGATTTAAGTAGACATACATTTTTCAAATCAGTTTGGTAAATACCTAGGAGCATGATTGCTGAAACATATGGTAAGATTATGTTTAGCTTTTTGAGAAACTTTCAGATTTTTTCCAGGGTGATTGTATCATTTTACATTCTCACCACCAACAAATGAGAATTTATTTTGCTTCTCATCAGCAATTGCTATTCTCTGTCTTTTGGATTTAGCCATTCAAATGGGTGTATACAGTCAAAAATGACATAATTTTCACACTAAGGAGGCACCTGGGTGACTCAGTGAGTTAAGTGTCTGACTCCTGATTTCAGCTCAGGTCAAGATCTCAGTGTCATGAGATGGAATCCTGTGTTGGGCTCCATATTGGGCACAGAGCCTGCTTGAGATTCTCTCTCTCCCTCCCCCTCTCACATTCCTTTCTCTCACCCTGTCTAAAAAAAGAATAAGAGGGTTGCCTGGGTGGCTCAGTTTTTTGAGCATCTGCTTTTACTCAGGTCGTGATCCCAGGGTCCTGGGATCAAGTCTCACATCAGGCTCTCAGCTTGACAGGGAGCCCGCTTCTCCCTCTCCTGCTACCTGCAGCTCTGCCTACTTGTGCTCTCTCTGTCGAACAAATAAAATCTTTAAAAAAAAGAAAAAAGAAAATAAAAAGAATTTTCACACTAAGAACATGGCACCTTACAACATTACCTTTGCATGAATTTTTTAGAATTTGTTTGTTTCAGAATGTTAAAAACTGCAACTTAATACTTGAGCTTAAATATGTGTTTATGCCAAAATTTGCACAAGCTTAGAAAGTATTTTTTAAAAGTCTGAGCTATTTGCTCCAATATAACTGGGTGAAAAGTCCTAGTAAGTAACTCACTTTACCAATCACCTTAGAATATAGTGCTAGCCAAAACAAAACAAACAAATAAAAAACAATAACAGTGTTTGCTATTTGCATACAGAAAATATTAGATTTTGGTCAAACTTTCCAGTAACTTTTACCTTGAAACATCTGGCAATCCTAATCTAAATAAACAGATTGAGACACACTAATACATAAAAATAAGGGTTAAATAGAATGTCTTTTGTACTTTATCTATATAAAAATAAAAAGAAGGAGGGATTGGATGAAGGTCAAAAGGTACAAACTTCCAGATATAAGATAAATAATTACTAGGGGTGTAATGTATAGCTGATGATTATAGTTAATACTGTTATATTGTATATTTGAAAATTGTTGACAGAACAGATCCTAAGAGTTCTTATTACAAGGAAAAAACTTTTTTTCTTTTTTGGTGACTATATGAGATGATGGATACTAACTAAATTCATTGTAGTAATCAATTTATAGTATAGTTAATCAAGTCATTATGCTGTATTCCTTGAACTTATACACTATGGTATGCCAATTATATTTTAATAAAACTAGGGGAGGAAAAAGCTCAATTTCCTTTTTTTATTGTTACTTAATTTTTTTTTTCAGTGTTCCAAGATTCATTCCCCATTCCCCACACCCAGTACTTCACGCATTAGGTGCCGCCAGTACCCCCTACCAGGCTCTCCCATCCCTCCACCCCCTCCCTCCAAGTCCCTCAGTTTGTTTCTGTGTCCAAAGTCTCTGTTGTTTTGTTTGATAATATTGAGACTGCCAATTCTAAAACAAAATGGACAAACAAAAAAACATTAAAAAATCCAGAAGAACATATTGTAAAATTATCACTACCAGAAGATAAAATCCATACTTATACTGCATATTTTAATAAATGACAAAGAATAATTAATGCCCAAAAGATTTGTACAATTCTACATTCACTGGAATCACTATAATGTTTTAATACAGATCTTAGTTTTTACTAATTTGAATATATTGAAGTAGACTGGACACCAAATACTTTAATACAGAAATGTTTAATACAGATACTTTAATACAAATACTTTAATACAGAAATGCCTAACCATAAACCACAAAGCTTAGTAAGCAGCCTAAATCAATTCAACTGGAATACAGAGTAAGGTAGTGAATGTCTTTCAACATCTCTATACAATGTCTGTAAACTAAGCTCTTCAAACTAAATTTAACTTCATCACAATTAAGAAGTAAACTAAGTTACATGTAGGTAGGAAGATTAAAATGTATATCATGAAGATATATTAAACTCTCACAGAAGTTTTAAATGACACTCAACAGAAGATGGATTTTTTTTCAGGTATACAATACGAAGTCAGGAAAAAAAAGTATATTAATTTGGGACAGAGCAAAGACAGAAAGGAAAATACATTGTGCTTCTTTAAAATACCTTTAAATAAACTACACTGGTAACCATATTTTTAAAACATTCATAATTTTTAATTTTGGTTAACCCTTTAAAAAGAGAACTTATCTTAATTTAGTTGACAAGTAACTGTTTTAACCATCTAGTTCCTGACAAAAAGTGTATTAATATAGTAAATTTCTTTTTAAAAATGTTTTATTTATTTATTTGACAGAGAGAGAGAGAGAGAGAGAGAGAGAGAGAGAGAGAGAGAGCATAAGCAGAGGGAGAAGCAGGCAGAGAGTAAAGTAGGCTCCTTGCTGAGCAAGGGAGCCTGAGGCAGGGCTGGATCCCAGGACCCTGGGACCATCACCTGACCTGAAGGCAGGTACTTAACAACTGAGGCACCCAGGCACCCCTAGTTAATTTCTTTTTTTTTAAAGATTTTATTTATTTGACAGAGAGAAACACAGCCAGAGAGGGAACATAAGCAGGGGGAATGAGAGAGGGAGAAGCCGGCCTCCCACCTAGCAGGGAGCCCGACGTGGGACTCAATCCCAGGTCTCCAAAGGCAGTCTCTTAACTAACTGAGCCACCCAGGAGCCCCTAATTTCTTAAATCAAAAAAGTATCTGAATTATAAAAATATTTTCATAAGCACAGACCCTCATGTTGCTAAAACATATATACTTCCTGTGATTTTTTTTCCTGTGATTCTTATTTTATACAGTTCTTACTGTTTTTATAATACCATAGCTATGTCACGGCTCTAGTATTTTTATAAGCAATGGTATCACTCAACAGATTTAGAAACAATAAGAACAGTTTTTGAAAAACCATGACATTGATTTTCATCCAATAAGTGGCTGATCAATGAAATCAGTCCATCTAAGGTCCTCATATAAAGAGTATTGTACTTTAATACACTACCAATTCATTTCAACATGCTTACAGGTAAAGGCTAAGAACTTTATTATTAAGTATTGTAAGTGATAGGAGAGAGATTTACTTGGCAGACAGAATTTTAAAAAAAACATAAATTGAAAGCTAAATAGAACTAAAGGCTGAACTGTATCACAAAAATTGTAAGCATTGTAGTATTTCAGATGGAAGGATGGCAATGTAGGTCACTGGAGTGGACTATGATCTGAGCCTTAAGATATGAGTAAGATTCAAGTAAAGAGAGGTAAGAGAGAAAATAAGAACAGTAAAAGTGAAAGCAAGGAAACCACACAACACAATGTATATGCTCAAGTGAACAAAGGAGGCAAAAACACCCATTGAAAGATAAATTTAAAAAGGTAAGTTGAGACAAGACAATAGTGAGCTCTAATGACAGAATACGTTTTTATTAGATTGCAAAGACATTAAGGAGCCACAGCAGCTGCATCAAAGAGGAAAAGGACATGAAAGAAACTATAGAAATGTTAAAGAAGAATACAGATGCCAAAGAGGGACACGTTTATTTCAAATATCACAGAGAAAAGAAATATAACTATATATTCCAATTATCGAGGCAAAGTCTAACATATAAATAATGGCCAAAAATTCATACATAAGGAATATGATATATTTTTAAAACCCTAGATTTCATAACAGTTAACTCTAAAGAAATTCTATAGTAGTGCTGCAAAGCCTTCTGAGTAATGAAACGGTCAAGTATCCACATGACACACTGGATGTTTCTCTTCAATGAGGCTTTTTAAATACTGAAACCTGTTTCCCTCACCTCTCAGCCCTAGTGATGTCCTTTACTCTGTTTTTTTTCTCCATAGTACTTAAAAGTTTCTGATATATAATATATTTCATTATCTGTTTATTTTATATATCCTCTAACTATAAACTAAGATCCACAAAGGCATGTATCTTTGTGTGGTTCTTGATATACGCAAAATGCCTAGATCAATGCCTGAAACATAGCAAGAGCTTCAAATAAATATTTCTTGAATGAATGAGTCAATGAATGAATACAAGGATTTTATTAAAATGTATTACAATCTATTACATTCCCAGATTATGGAATCAAGATACGAATATAGCAATTAAAAACTGAATGAGGAGAGAGCATGTATCTGTTGGCCATCCATATATCTTCTTTGGAGAAATGTCTGTTCATGTTTTCTCCCCATTTTTAATTGGATTATTCAGTTTTGGGGTGTTGAATTTTATAAGTTCTTTATTTTAGATACTAACACTTCATCAAATACATCTATGTGCAACTATCTTCTCCCATTCCATAGGTTGCCTATTAGTTTTGTTGACTGCTTCCTTCACTGTGCAGAAGCGTTTTTATTTTGATGTAGATACATTTCTAGAAAGAAATTAAGTCTAATGTCAAAGAAGTTACTGCTTGTGTTCTCTTCTAGGATTCTTATGGTTTCAGATCTAACACTTAGGTCTTTAATCCATTTTATGTTTTTATGGGTGTATGGTATAAGAGTATGGTCAAGATTCACTCTTTTGATGCTGCTGTCCAGTTTTCTGGACTGGAGAAAAGTCTGGACTGGAAAGTCTTTTCCCCATTGGATATTCTTTCCTGCTTTCTTTCCTTTTTTAAGATTTTATTTATTTATTTGACAGAAAGAGAGGAGCAGATGGAGCTGGAGATCAGACCCCAAGGTGAGTAAGGAGGCTTACATGAGCTTGATCCGAGGACCCTGAGATCATGACCAAAGGCAGATCCTTAACTGACTGAGCCAACCAGGTACCATCGTTCCTGTGTTCTTGAAGATTGGCAAATATCATCAGGGAAATGCAAATCAAAAATACAATGAGATATCACTTCTTACATTTCAGAATGGTTAAAATAAAAAAAAAACACAATAAACAACAGGTGTTGGTGGGGATGTGGAGAAAAAGGAACATTTGTGCACTGCTGGTGGAAATGCCAAATGGTGCAGCCTCTATGGAAAACAGTGGTACAAAGTTTCCTCAGAACATTAAAAGTAGAACTAACCTATGATCCAGCAATCACACTACTAGGTATATATCCAAAGAAAGCACTAATTCAAAGGGATACATGTACCCCTATGCTTATAGCAGCATTATTAATAATAGCCAAAATATGGAAGCAGCCCAAGTGTCCATCAACTGAGGAATGAATAAAGATGTGGCCTATATGTACAATGAATATTATTCAGCCACAAAGAAGAATGAAATTTTACCACTTGCAATCACATGGATGGAACTAGGGAGCATAAAGCCAAACAAAATAAGTCAATCAGAGAAAGTCAAATCCCATATGATTTCATTCATGTGGAATTTAAGAAACAATGCAAAGAACCAAAGGGAAAAAAATTAGGGAGAGAGAGAAACCAAGAGCCAGATTCCTAATTATAGAGAACAAACATGGTTACCAGAAAGGAGGTGGGTGAAGGGAAGGGTTGAACAGGTGATAGGGTTTAAGAAGTAAATGTGTCTTTTCTATATTCTCATTGTTAGTGTATAAGAATGCAGCTGATTTCTGTGCATTGATTTTGTATCCTGCCACATTACCAAATTGTTGTATGAGTTCTAGAAGTTTGAGGGTAGAGTCTTTTGGGTTTTCCACATAGAGTATCATGTCATCTGCAAAGAGAGAGAGTTTGACTTCTTCTTTGCAAAGTTGAATACCTCTTATTTCTTTTTGTTGTCTGATTGCTGTTGCTAGTATTTCTAACACTATGTTGAACAGTAGTGGTGAGAGTGGGCATCCGTGTCTTGTTCTTGATCTCAGAGGGAAGGCTGTCGGTTTCTCCCCGTTGAGAATGATATTCGCTGTGGGTTTTTCATACATAGATTTTATGAGGTTGAGGTATGTTCCCTCTATCCCTATATTTTGAAGAGCTGTAATGAAGAACGGATGTTGTATTTTGTTAAATGCTTTTTCTGCATCAATCGAGAGCACCATGTGGTTCCTCTCCCTTCTCTTATGGATTTGTTCTATCACACTGATTGATTTGCAAGTGTTAAACCACCCTTGCATCCCTGGGATAAATTCCACCTGGTCATGGTGAATAATCTTTTTAATGTATTGTTGGATCCTGTTAGCAAGGATCTTGTTAAGAATCTTGGCATTCATATTTATCAGCGATATTGGTCTGAAGTTCTCCTTTTTGATAGAGTCTTTGTCTGGTTTGGGGATTATAGTAATGCTGGCTTCATAGAAAGAGTCTGGAAGTTTCCTCTATTTCTATTTTTTGAAACAGCTTCAGGAGAATAGGTGTTGTTTCTTCTTTGAAAGTTTGATAGAATTCCCCAGGGAATCCGTCTGGTCCTGGGCTCTTGTTTTTTGGGAGGTTTTTGATCACTGCTTCAATCTTGTTACTAGATATAGGTCTATTCAGCTTCTCAATGTCTTCCTGTTTCAGTCTTGGAAGTTTATAGGTTTCCAGGAATGTATCCATATCTTCTAGATTGTTAAACTTATTGGCATATAATTGTTGATAGTAATTTCTGATGATTGTTTCTATTTCCTTGGTGTTAGTCATGATCTCTCCCCTTTCATTCATAATTTTATTAATTTGGGTCTTCTCCCTTTTCTTTTGGATTAGTTTGGCCAATGGTTTATCAATCTTATTAATTCTTTCAAGGAACCAGCTTCTAGTTTTGTTGATGTGTTCTACTGATCTCTAGTTTCTAGTTCATTTGATCTCTGCTCTAATCTTAATTATTTCCTATATTGTGTGTGGGGTTAGTTTAATTTGTTGTTGATTTTCCAGTTTTTTAAGGTGTAATGAGAGTTGGTGTATTCAGGATTTCTCAATTTTTTTTTTGAGTGAGGCTTGGAAGGCTATTTATTTCCCCCTTAGGACTGCCTTTGCTGTATCCCATAGGTTTTGGATTGATATATCTTCATTCCCATTGGTTTCCATGAAGTGTTTAAGTTCTTATTTGATTTCCTGGTTGATCCAAAGATTCTTGAGCAGGAAAGTCTTTAGCTTCCAAGTGTTTGATTTTCTTTTGAACTTTTTGTTGTGGTTGAGCTCCAGTTTCAAGGTATTCTGGTCAGAGAATATGCAGAGAATGATCTCAATATTCTGGTATTGGTTGAACCCTGATTTGTGACCTAGTATGTGGTCTATTCTGGAGAAAGTTCCATGTGCACTCAAAAAGAATGAGTATTCTACTGTTTTAGGGTGGACTGTTCTGAATATATCTATGAGATCCATCTGGTGCAATGATTCATTCAAGGCTCTTGTTTCTTTGTTGATTTTCTGTTTAGATGACCTGTCCCTTGCTGAGAGTGGTGTGTTAAGATTTCCCACAATTAATGTGTTCAGAGAATCGATTTCGTTTACTATAGCACCAAAAACCATAAGATACTCAGGAATAAACCTAACCAAAGAAGTTAAGGATGTGTCCTCGAGGAACTACAGAACACTCATGAAAGAAATTGAAGAAGACACAAAAAGATGGAAGAGCATTCCATGCTCATGGTTCGGAAAAATAAACATTGTCAAAATGTCTATACTGCCCAGAGCAATCTATACTTTCAATGCCATTCCGCTCAAAATTCCACCAACACTCTTCATAGCATTGGAAGAAACAATTCTAAAGTTTATATGGAACCGAAAAAGACCCCGAATCGCTAAGGAATTGCTGAAGAAGAAAAGCAAAGCTGGGGGCATCTCATTACCTGACTTCAGGCTTTATTACAAAGATGTGATCACCAAGACAGCAATGGTACTGGCACAAAAACAGACAAATAGACCAATGAAACAGAGTAGAGAGTCCAGATATGGCCCTACAAATCTATGGTCCAATCATCTTCGACAAAGCAGGAAAAAATATCCAGTGGAAAAAAGACAGTCTCTTCAAGAAATGGTGCTGGGAAAATTGGACAGCTACATATAGAAGAATGAAACTAGACCATTCTCTTACACCACACACAAAAGCAAACTCAAAATGGATGAAAGACCTCAACATGAGGCAGGAACCCATCAAAATCCTGGAAGAGAACATATGCAGTAACCTCTTTGACATCGGCCACAGCAACTTCTTTCAAGACACGTCTCCAAAGGCAAAGGAGACAAAAGCAAAAATGAACTTTTGGGACTTCATCAAAATAAAAAGCTTCTGCACAGCAAAGGAAACAGTCAACAAAACAAAGAGGCAACCCATGGAATGGGAGAGAATATTTGCAAATGACACTACAGACAAAGGGCTGATATCCAAGATCTATAAAGAACTACTCAAACTCAACATCCAATAAGAAGATGATCACATCAAAAAATGGGCAGGAGACATGAAAAGTCACTTCTCCATAGAAGATATATAAATGACTAACAGACACATGAAAAAATGTTCAGCATCACTAGCTATCAGGGCAATTCAAATCAAAACCACACTGCGATACCACCTTACACCAGTCAGAATGGTCAAAATTAACAAGTCAGGAAACAACAAGTGTTGGAGAGGCTGCGGAGAAAGGGGAACTCTCGTACACTGTTGGTGGGAATGTAGACTGGTGCAGCCGCTTTGGAAAACAGTGTGGAGATTCCTTAAAAAATTAAAAATAGAGCCACCCTATGATGCTGCAATTGCACTACTGGGCATTTACCCCAAAGATATAGATGTAGTGAAAAGAAGCGCCATATATACCCCAATGTTCATAGCAGCAATGGCCACAATCACCAAACTGTGGAAAGAGCCAAGGTGCCCTTCAACAGATGCCCTTCAACAGATAAAGAAGATGTGGCACATATATACAAAGGAATACTACACCTCCATCAGAAAGGGTGAATATCCAACTTTTGTAGCAACATGGACTGGATTGGAAGAGATTATGCTGAGTGAAATAAGCCAAGTAGAGAAAGTCAAGTATCACGTGGTTTCACTTACTTGTGGTGCATAAGGGGTAATATAGAGGACAGTAGGAGAAGGAAAGTAAATGGGAAGTAGAGTAATTTGGGGAGAAAAACAAAACATGAGAGACTTTGGACTCAGAAACAAACTGACAGTCTTGGAGGGAAGGGGGTTGGGGGATGGGAGAGCCTGGTCGTGGTTACTGAGGGCACGTATTGCATGGAGCACTGGGTGTGGGGCACAAACAATGAATCTTGGAACACTGAAAAATAAAATAAATTTAAAAAAAAAAGTAGTGAACCTGTCTTGTAGCGCAGGATGATGTATGAAAGTGTTGAATCACTATATTGTATGCTAGTAACTAATATAGCACTGCATTTAAACTAACTAGAATTAAAACAAAAACTTAAAAAGTGGAGAAAGCAGGAAATATCATGCTAATATAGAGAAAGTCAAGTCTCACATGGTTTTACTTACTTGTGGATCATAAGGAGTAATATAGAGGATAGTAGGAGAAGGAAAGGAAATGGGAAGTAGGGTAAATCAGGGAAGGAGATGAAACATAAGAGACTTTGGACTCAGAAAAAAATTGAGGGTCTTTGAGGGGAGGGAGTGTGGGGATGGGTGAGCCTGGTGGTGGGTATTGAGGGCACGTATTGCATGGGTGTGGGGCATAAACAATGAATCTTGTAACACTGAAAAATAAAAAAAAATATGTATGTAGCTACATTTATCTTCCAAGTTTCTTGAGCAAGTACTTTGGTTGGAATTAAAATTTAAAAGAAAAGGTGTGAAAGGTAAAAAGAATAAGAATTAACTATTAGTTCACAACAAAAAAGAAAAACGAGGTCTTTCCCTTTTGCAAAGTGCACAGCATCATTCATTTTCTGAATAGAGAAAGGCAATTAAATAGGCAGAGAATGAAGCATACACTTGTTCCACTAGGTTTTGTGTTGCATAAAAAATGCATATTGCATACATATTATATGAAAATTTTAATGTAATAATACTCAATGAATTGACATTTTACCTGTACTAATTTTATGTAAAAATGAACAGAAAAAAATAAGTTCAGTTGAAAACTGGTCGATAGCAAATATTCTTAAAATAAAAAAAAGAGCTACAAAGCAAAAATAATTTTAAGATTTCAAATCAAACTGTCAGTAATCTAGCTATACTTTTTAGAAAAGCTTAATTTTACTCCAGAAATTACGATGAATGAAGTCATTTAAGTTTTAAAAATACAAATACAACTAATCCAACTTAATTTTCCTAGAATTTCTACATATTTTACATGAGATCACTTTCAACCTCCTATAGACCAGACC
The DNA here is from genome assembly GCA_004023965.1 of Spilogale gracilis. Classification (NCBI taxonomy): domain Eukaryota; kingdom Metazoa; phylum Chordata; class Mammalia; order Carnivora; family Mephitidae; genus Spilogale; species Spilogale gracilis. The sequence continues at coordinate 116,124 of PITA01002146.1, read as the reverse complement.
AGTATCCTCTTTTCTGACATAGTTTTCATATTTTAAATGTGTGTTTTTAATACGTTTAAAAGGCATCTAAACAGATATGAGCAGAAAAGAAGAATGCCTTGCAAAAGTGACATTAACTGAATTAAAAACGTCTTTTAAACATACTTTTACTTTTTAATGATTAAAGACTATTGCATGGCCAGTTGTTGTAAATGTACTATCACTTCCTTGGAGACTCAATTTGATAACTGTAGCATCTTGATTTGATATTTTTCTATTGCTTTCCTGTTTCAGAACTATGAATTGAGAGCCTGACAGATTACACATTTTTACAAAGTATGAGGGAATGCTATTATTAAGTTTTGAGAAACTGTTTTTTCTTCTATTGGTGCCAACCTGTTATAAAATATCAATTATCACCCTTTCTCAATGAACTAGACTCAGCGGGGCATCCTGGAAGATGGTGGAGTAGGAGAACCCCAAGCCTCCTTGTTCCATGGATACAACTAGAAAACACTCACATCAGAATTAATAACTCGGAAAATGATCTAAAGACTGACAGGGAAAAAAAAAACCTTCATAAATAAAGGTAGAGAAGAGGCCACACTAGATAATGTAGGAAGGGTGAAGACAGTTTGGGAGGCAAATGGATTGTGGCTGTCCACAGTAGGAAGGGAACCAGCAGTGCAGAGGAGGGCAAAAAACAGACATTCACACAGGGAGCCCACACAAGGAAGATGAGTCCCCATAGCATTTAGCTTTGAAAGTGAGAAGAACCAAATTTCATGAGTTCTTACAACTAGTAGGACTTAAACTTGGGATTCTAAAACTTAGTGGACTTGGGTCTGAGAGCAAAGAAGGCATTAAGAAGCAGAGTCCCTGTCCTTAGACAAACAGCCTATGCCACTACAGCAAAAAATTAGCAGTTCAAAAAATGCCATGAGCAGAAGGGGGAGAGAGAGAGAGAGAGAGAGAGAGAGAGAGAGAGAGAGAGAGAGAGAGAGAGAGAGAGAGAGAGAGAGAGAGAACTTTATTCATCTCAGAGCATGACCCAGACAGGCAGAGATCATGAGGAGACCCTTCCCAGAACAAAAGAGCAAGCATATGTCATTTTTATCTCCCACCCATCCACTGTGTGTGTGTGTGTGTGTGTGTGTGTGTGTGTATGTGTGTATCACATCTTCATAACCCATTCATCAGTCAATGGACATTTGAACTGTTTCCATAATTTGGCTCTTGTTGATAACACTGTTATAAACATTGGTTGTATGTATCTTATCAACAGTATTTTTGTACCTTGGGGTAAACACCTAGTGGTGCAATTGCTGGATCACAATGTAGTTCTATTTTTAATTTTGGGGAAACCTCCATACTCTTTTCCAGAGTGGCTACACAAGTTTCCATTCCCAACAGTGTATGAGAGTTCACTTTTCTCCACATCCTTGCCAAAACCTGTTCTTTCCTGTGTTAATTTTACCCATTCTGAGAGCTGTGAGGTGATATCTCATTTTAGTTTTGATTTGTAATTCCCTGATGAAGAGTGATATTGAGCATATTTTCATGTTTCTGTTAGCCATTTGTATGTTTTCTTTGGAAAAATGTCTATTCATGTGTTCTGCCCATTTTTAACTGGATTATTTGTTTATTGCATGTTAAGTTTTATAAGTTCTTTACATATTTTGGTAGTAATATTTTATCAAATATGTCACTTGCAAATATCTTCTCCCATTTCATTGGTTGACTTTTAGTTTTTTTTGATTGTTTGCTGTGAAGGAGTGTTTTATTTTGATGAATTCAGAATAGTCTATTTTTTCTTTTCTTTTCCTTGTCTCAAAAGACTTATCTACAAATAAGGTGCTAGAGCCAATATCAAAGAAGTTACTGCCTCTGCTCTCTTCTAAGATTTTTATATGCTCAGGTTTCACAATTAGGTATTTTAAACATTTTGAATATATTCTTTTGTGTATGGTGTAAGTAAGGGGCTCAGTTTCATTCTTTTTCAGGTAGCTGTCCAGTTCTCCCAACACTATTTGTTGAAAAGACAATTCTGAAAAGACCACAAATATATGGAGGTTAAACAACATGCTACTGAACTACAAAGGGGTGAAACAAGAATTCAAAAAAACAAATAAAAATGTATGTGGAAAGGAATGAAAATGAAGACACAGATTTCCAGAATGTTTGGGTTGTAGCAAAAGTGGTTCTTAGAGGCAAGTTTATAGTAATACAAGCTTACATTGAGAAGCAAAAAAAAAAATCTCAAGGAAAAAAAGAAAAAAAAAACTAAACTTACACCTAAAGGAGCTAGGACAACAACAAACAGAACCTCAAACTAGAACAAGGAAGGAAATAAATGATACAGGAAATAAAGAAACAATAGAAGAGATCAGTGGAGCCAGGAGCTGATTCTTTGGAAAAACAACAAACAAACAACAACAACAAAAAGCCCTGATCAAACTCTAGGTAAAACCAACAAGAAAAGAGAGAGAGAGAGAGAGAGAGAGAGAGAGAGAGAGAGAGAGAGAGAGAATATTCAAACACAATTATAAATGAGAGATCAGAAATAATGACCAACACCACAGAAATACAAATAATTTTAAGAGAATGTTATTAAAATGTTTATGCCATCAAATTGGACAAGCTAGAAGAACTAGATAAATTTAAACAGACACTTAACCTACCAAAACTGAAACAGTAAAAAAATACAAAATTTGAACAGACCAATTAACAGTAAGGAAATTTAATCAGTCCTCAAAACATTCTCAATAAACAAAAGTCCAGGACAAGTTGATTTCACAGGGGAATCCTACCAAGCATAATTTAATGCTTATTCTTCTCAAATTATTCCACAAAACAGAAGATAAAGGAAAACTTCCCAAATTATTTCTACAAAACCAACACTACCAGGATACCAAAACCAGAAAAGACAACATGAAAAAAGAGAATTACAGGCCAATATATGATGGACCTAGATGTAAGAATTGTATACAAAACACTAGCAAACAATCCTACAGTAAGTTAAAAAAATCATTCATCATTAGCACATAGGATTTATTCCTAGGTTACAAGGGTGATTCAATATTTGCCAATCAACCAATGTGATACATCCCATCAATAAGAGTAAGGATACAAACTATATGATCATTTCAATAGAGTCATAAAAAGCAATGGATGTGCAGCATCCATTCATGATAAAAGCCCTCAACAAGGTAGATTTGGCCATATATGACAAATGCAGAGCTAATAACATCCTCAATGGGGAATAACTGAGAGTTTTCCCTATAGTCAGGAACACAACAGGGATGTCTACTCTCACCACTGTTATTTAACATACTACTGGAAGTCCTAGCTTCAGCAATCAGACAACAAAGAAATAAAAGGCATCCAATCAGCAAGGAAGAAGTCAAACTTTCACTATTTGCAGATGACATCATGCACTATATAGAAAATGAGAAAGGCTCCACCAAAAAACCAGTGCTAAAGTTGCAGGATGCAAAATCAGTGTATAGAATTCTATTGCATTTCTGTACACCAATAATGGAGCAGGAGAAAAAGAAACCAAGGAATCAGTCTTATCTGCAATTGCATGAAAAATCGTAAGATACCTGGGAATAAGCCTAAAGAGTTTTTTGTTTTGTTTTGTTTTTTTAAAGAGTTTTTTTTTTTTAAAAACTGTTCTCTGAAAACTATAAAACAGTGAAGAAAGAAATTGAAAATGACAAAGATTTGGAAAGACATTCCATGCTTATGTATTGGAAGAACAAATACTGTTAAAATGCCTGTACCACCCAAAACAACCTAAACATTTAATGCAATCCCTATCAAAATACCAACAGCATTTTTCACTGAACTAGAACAATTCTAAAATTTGTATGGAACTACAAAGGACCCTGCATAGCCAAAGCAATCTTGAAAAACAAAAACAAGCTGGAGATATCACAATTCCAGTGATATTACGGTTATATTACAAAGCTGTAATAATCAAAATAGTATGTACTTGCAGAAAAAAAAAGACACATAGATCAATGGAACAGAATAGAAAAGTCAGAAATGAATCCACAATTCTATGATCAATTAATCTTCAAAAAATCAGGAAAGAACATCTGATGAGAAAAAGAGTCTCTTCAGCAAATGGTGTTACATAAATTGATCTGCTACATACTTAAAAGAATGAAACTGGACTGCTTTCTTATGCCATACAAAAAACAAATTGAACATGAATTAAAGATCTAAATGTGAGACCTGAAACCATTCAAATCCTTGAAAAGAATACAGTCAGTAATGTCTCTGACATTGGCCATAGAATCATTTTTCTAAATATATTTTATTTTATTTTTTTAAGATTTTATTTACTTGACAGAGAGAAACACAGACAGAGAGAGAGAACGCAAGCAGGGGGAGTGAGAGAGGGAGAAGCAGGCCTCCCGCTGAGCAGGGAGCCCGATGTGGGACTCCATCCTAGGTCTCCAGGATCATGACCCGAGCCAAAGGCAGTCACTTAACCAACTGAGCCACCCAGGCACCCTACTAAATATATTTTATAAGGTAAGGAAAATAAAGGCAAAAATAAAGTACTGAGACTACATCAAAATAGAAAACTTCTGCACAGTGAAGCAAACAATCAACAAAACTAAAAGACAACTTACTGAATGGAAGAAGATATTTGAAAACACCTTGTCTGATAAAACATCAGTATCCAAACATATAAAGCAGTGATACAAATCAACACTAAAATGAAAACAAAAACAAAAACAAAACAAAAAAATAATCTAGTTAAAATATAGGCAAAAGAAGTGAAAAGACATTCATCCCAAGAAGACTTTCTGATGGCCAACAGATATATGAAAAGATGCTCAATATCACTCACCATCACAGAAATGCAAACCAAAACGACAATGAGATACTACCTCATACGTGTTAGAATGACTAAAATCCAAAACACAGGTAACAAGTGCTGGCAAGGATGTAGAGTAAAAGAAACAACTGTGTACTGTTGGTGGGAATGAAAACTGGTGCAGCCACCGTGGAAAACAGTATGGAGGGGCGCCTGGGTGGCTCAAAGGTTAAGCCTCTGCCTTTGGCTTGGATCATGATCTCAGAGTCCTGGGATGCAGGAGCCCCACATGGTGCTCTCTGTTCAGCAGGGAGTCTGCTTCTCCCTCTCTGCCTGCCTCTCTGCCTACCTGTGATATCTCTCTCTCTCTCTCTCTCTCTCTCTCTCTCTCTCTCTCTCTCTCTTTCTCTCTCTGTCAAATAAATAAATAAAATCTTTAAAAAACAGTATGGAATTCCTCAACGTTAAAATTAAAATTACCCTATAATTCAGTAACAAATTCATTATAGAGAATTTTTAAAATATAGAAAAGTCTCTAAAAAATTTAAAATCACTTAATACCCTACCACCCAATGAAAACCATAGCTAATATTCTGCAGTGATTGCTTTGTATGTGTATCAACTGAGTTCATATTTTATATATAATTTTGTTGTTCATTCTTTCCAATCAATCTTATGTCATAAGCATTTCCCCATATCATTAACCATCAAAAATAATAAATTGGCTACATAGTATTCTAGAATAAGAAAAAAAAATACTCCACAATTCAGTAATTGCCCTACTGGGTATTTATCCCTAAAACAAAAAGACAGAGAGGGAGATGAAGCATGAGAGACTTTGGACTCTGAGAAACAAACTGAGGGTTTTGGAAGGGAGGGGGGTATGGGGATGAGTGAGCCTGGTGGTGGGTATTAAGGAGGGCACATATTGCATGGAGCACTGTGTGTGGTGCATAAACAATGAATTTTGAAACACTGAAAAAATAAAATAAAATAAATTAAAAAAACACTAAGTCAAAGGGATATGTGCATCATTATGTTTACTGCAGCATTATTTACAATACACAAGCTTTGGAAACAACCCATGTGTCTATGGATAGATGAATGGGTAAAGAAGAGGTGTTATATATATTAAACAGAATAATATTCAGCTATAAAATGAATGAAATCTCATCATTTGCAATAACATGGATGAAGTTAGTGAGTATATTGCTTAGTGATAACTCAGAGAAAAACAAATACCATATAATTTCATCATATATGAAATATATGGAACAAAATAAAGAATCAAAGGAATAAAAGAGAGGAAAAAAGAAACAAATTTCTTAATATAGACAACAATGTTTATGATGTTTATCCAAGTTGTGTTGATTGGTGGGATGGGTGAAATAGGTGATGGGGATTAAGGAGTGCACTTGTAGTGACAAACACTAGGTAATTAATAGAATTATAGAATCACTATACTGTACACCTCAAATTAATATAACACTGTATGTTAACTATACTGAATTAAAATAGAAACTGAATAAAAAAGAAAACTAAATAAACTAGACTCTAATCCAAAACCATGATTAGTAAACCTAAAAAATACCCAACAGCAATAATATATGCCATTACTGAGCACATTCAATTTATTTCATTTACAATTCAAAATAACCATGGGTTGTATATACTACTATTTGGATTTGTACAGATTTGGGAACTGATGTTCAAAGAGGATAAGTATGTTGCTTAAATTTACACAGTGAGTCGTGGGACATGTTCAAATGACCTCTTTAAATTTAATATTCAAATGACCCCTAGATGACTTTTTAAAAAGTAGGCTCCATGCCAGGTATGGAGCCCAATATGGGGTTTGAATTCACAACCCTGGGTACTAGAATTAGATGCTTAACCAACTGAGCCACCCAGGAGCCCCTGACTGACTAACTTTTAAAAATGTCAGGTTCTACCTGGTGAGCAATTCAGGTCCAGCATATGATAGATGACTTATTATAATAAATGTAATCAATACAACTAATATTAAATAAGTGATACACTGTGACCAACAGATATACAAAGTTTTTAATGATGGAGTTTAAAATCTGGTGATGATAAAGATCAAGTAAACCAATAAACATGCTACTTTGGACTAATGTTATGTGCTACAAAGAAAATTAAATAGAGAGTGACTAGAGCTAGACAAGAGTGTTGTTTTTTTTTTTATAAGACAGTAAAGAAATCTCTTCCAAATGTGGTGACATTCAACCTAGGACCTGAATAATGAGACACATATACAATCATACATATCTCTATACAAGTATTCATATATATCTCCAAATCTGAATAGATATTTTTACAGAGTTACAGAGCTTCAATTTTACGTTTTCAAGATGTAAGACATGCCAAAGTTAATAACAAAATAGACTAAGCAAGAGGCCCCTAACACTATGTCCTATTGTACATGGAAAAGCATTATAAAACTTTAGTTTTTGGATTTATAATCTTAACTCAGAATACTTTATTTTTACATATTAAACAACTGATTTACTAATTTATTCCATATGAAACCAAACAAGAATAAACACTCAACATTTTTAACATTTTTTAATTTGTTAGTTTACATACAGTGTACTATTAGTTTCAGGTGTACAATTTAATGATTCAACATTTCCATACAATATTCAGTGCTCATCACAAGTGCAGTCCTTAATCTCCATCACAGATTTAACCCAATTCCCCAACTACCTCCCTTCCGGCAACCATCAGTTTGTTCTCTATAGTAAAGAGTCTGATTCTTGGTTTGCCTCTCTTTCTTTTCCCTATCATCCTTTGTTTTAATCTTTTATGTTTTTTTTAAATTTTTTAATTATTTATTTGAGAGAGAGAACGAGCCAGTGAGAGGAGGGACAGAGGTCGAAGTGGGGTCCCCACTGAACAGGGAGCCTGAATTTTTCTCATTGGATATTCTTTCCTGCTTTATTTTTTTAAGACTTTATTTGTTTGACAGAGAGAGAGCAGCAGAGGGAGAGGGAGAAGCAGACTCCCAACTGAGCAGGGAGCCTGATATGGACTTGATCCCAGGACCCTGAGTACATGATCAGAGCCAAAAGCAGACACTTAACCAAGTGAGCCACCCAGGTGCCACAGCCCTTTGTTTTAATTCTTATATTCCACATGTGAGTGATATTATATTGCATTTGTGTTTTTATGATTGACTTATTTCCCTAAGAGTAATACTTTTTAGCTCTTTTAGCTCTATCCATGTCATTGTAAATGCCAAGATTTCATTCTTCTTTTATGGCTGAATGATATTTCACTGTGTGTGTGTGTGTGTGTGTGTGTGTGTGTGTGTGTGTGTATCTTACTTCTGCTTTATACATTCATCAGTGGATGGACAATTGACTGTGTCTATAATTTTGCTTTTAGAGATAATGTTGTCACAAACACCAGGGTGCATGTATCCCTTTGAATTAGTAATTTTGTATCCTTTGGGTAAATATCTCATAGTGAAATTGCTGGGTCATAAGGTAGTTCTATTTTTAACTTTTGAGAAACCTCCATATTGTTTTCTATAGTGGTTACACCAGATTGCACTCCCACCAATGGTTCAGGATGGTTTCATTTTTTACACAGCCTAATCCAACACCTGTTTTTATTCTGTTGATTTTAGTCATTTTGACAGGTGTGAGATTATATCTCATTGTAGCTTTTATTTGTATTTCCCTGATGTTGACTGATAATGAGCATCTTTGCATGTGTCTGTTGGCCATTCGGATATCTTCCTCAGAAAAAATGTCTATTCATGTCTTCTGCCAATATTTTATCAGACTATTCCTTTTTTTGGGTGTTGATCTTTAGAAATTCTTTATTTATTCTGTATACTAACCCTTTACCAGATAAGTCATTTGCAAAAATCATCTACCATTCTGTAAGTTGCCTTTAATTTGGTTCATCGTGCCCTGCACTGTGCAGAAGTGTTTTTTTTTTTATTTTGATGACATCCCAACAGTTAATTTTTCTTTTGTTTCCCCTGTCTTGGGAGACATATGTAGTAAGAAGTTGTTACAGCCAAAGTCAAAGAGGTTCTGTTCTCCTCCTGGATTTTAATGGTTTCAGATCTCATAGTTCACTCTTTAATCCACTTTCTATTTATTTTTGTGTATGGTGTAAGATAGTGGGCCAGTTCCATCCCCTTGCATGTTGCTGTCCAGTTTTCCCACCATTTGTTGAAGAGACTGTCTTTTTCCCATTGGATATTCTTTCCTGCTTTGTCAAAGATTAAGTGACTATACACTTGTGGGTTCATTTCTAGGTATTCTATTCAGTCCCATCAGTCTATGTATCTATTTTTGTGTCAGTACCATTCTATTTTGTTCTCTACAGCTTTGTAATATCACTAGAAGTACAGATGTCTCCAGCTTTTCTTTTTCATGGTTTCTTTCACTATTTGGTGTCTTTTGTGGTTCCACACTAAATTTAGGATAATTTGTTCTAGCTCTGCATAAAGTCCTGGTGATACTTTAATAGGGATTGCATCAAATGTGTACATTATTTTGGGTAGTATAGACATTTTAATATTTTTTTCCAATCCATGAGCATGGAATGTTTTTCCATTTTTTTGTGTCTTTTTCAACTTCTTTCACCAGTGTTTTATAATTCTCAGAGTATAGGTCTCTCACCTCTTTGGTTAGGTTTATTCCCAGGTAGCATTTTTTTCTTGTATAGGGTTTATTTCTTAATTGCTCTTTCTGCTGCTTCACTACTGGTATACAGAAATGGAATCAAATCATGTATGTTGCTTCTGTATTCTAGTATTTACTGAAGTTATTTATCGGTATAGTTGTTTTTCATTGGAGTGTTTCAGTTTTTCTATATAGAGTATCATGTCATTGGCAAATAGTGAAAGTTTTAATTTTTCCTTGCTGATTTGGATTCTTTTATTTATTTTCATTGTTCGCTGTGGCTAGAAATTCCAGTACTATGTGAAATAACAGTGGTGAGAGTGAACATCCCTGTATTGTTCCTGACCATAAAGGAAAAGTTATATTTTTCCTCATTGAGGATGGTTTTAGCTGTGTGTTTGTCATATACAGCTTTTATTATATTGTGGTATCCTTCCCTAAACGTACTTTGTTGAGGATTTTTATCATGAAGTGATGTACTTTGTCAAATGCTCTTTCTGAATCTGTTGAAATGATCATATGGTTCATATCCTTTCTTTTATTAAGGTGGTGAATCACTCTGATTGATTTTCAAATATTGACCCAAACTTGCAAACCAGGAAAATATCCCAATTGATTGTAGTGAATGAATCTTTTAATTTAATTGTGGGTTTGGTTTACTAATATTTTATTGAGAATTTTTGCATTCATTTTCATCAGAGATATTGGCCTGTAGTTCTTTTTAGTGGGAATCTTTATCTGGTTTGGTATCATGGTAATGCTGGCCTCATGGAATGAATTTACAAGTTTTCCTCCCTTTTTTATTTTTTAGAATAGTTTGGGAAGAATAGGTATTAACTCTTTTTAAAATAATTGGTAGAAAACAATGTTTGGCAGAATTTACCCATAAAGCCATCTGGTCCTGGACTTTTTTTTTTATGTTGGGAGATCTTTTTACTTGATCCAATTTTTTTTTGCTGGTTATCAGTTTAAATTTTCTATTTCTTCTTGTTTCACTTTTGGTAGTTTGTTTCTAGGAATGTATCTATTACTTACTGGATGTTCATTTGTTTACATATAGCTTTTCATAATATTCTCACAATTGTGTGTTTTTCTGTGTTGCCGGCTGTGATTTCTCATTGATAATGTGTTACTTAATGTATTTGGGTCCTTTCTCCTTTTTTTGGACAAATCTGGCTAGAAGTTTTACAATTTTATTAAATTTTTCAAAGAATCAGCTCCTAGTTTCATTGATCTGTTTTTTGTTTGTTTTTAATTTCTGTATTATTTCTGCTCTAATCTTTGTTATTTCTTTCAATTTGCTGGCTTTAGGCTTCATTTGTTGTCTTTCTCTAGCTCCTGTAGGTGTAAAGTTATGTTGTTCACTTGAGATTTTTCTTGCTTCTTGAGATTGGCCTGTATTACTATATACTTCCCTCTTATGACAGCTTTTGCTGCATCCCAATGATTTTGAACCATTGTATTTTAATTTTCACTTATTTCCATGTATTTTTTAATTTCCTGGTTAACCCATTCTTTGTTTAGTAGCATGTTGTTTACCTTCTGTCTATTTGTTGTCTTTCTAGATTTTTTGTTATGATTGACTTCAAGTTATATAATGCTGTTTTCAGAAAATATGCTTGATATGATCCAAATCTTTTTGTATTTGTTGAGGTCTGATTTATGACCTAATATGTGATCAGTTCTGGAGACCATCTCATGTGCACTTGAAAAGAATGTGTATTATGCTGCTTTAGGACAGGATGTACTGAATATATCTATCTGTTAAGTTCATCTGGTCCAGTGTGTCATCCAAATACATTGTTTCCTTGTTGATTTTCTGTGTAGATAATCTTTCCATTGATGTAAGTGAAATATTAAAGTCCCATACTATTATTATATTATAACCAAGGTGTTCCTTTTTTTGTTATGAATACTTGTATATCTTTGGTGGTCCTGTGTTGGGTGCATAAATATTTATAATTGTTAGATCTTTCTGTTGGATTGTCCTTTTTATTATGATATAATGTCCTTCTTCATCTCTTAATGCAGTCTTTGTTTCAATGTCTAGTTTGTCCAATGTATGTATTACTGTTCTGGCTTTCTTTTGATATCCATTTGCATAATAAATATTTCTCCATTCCCTCACTTCCAATTTGTAGGTGTAGTTATGTCTAAGATCAATCTCTTGTAGGCAGCATATTAATGGATCTTGTTTTTTTTATGCTTTCTGATATCCTGAAATAGTCAAAATTTTCAAAGATATTTAAGGGTTCATTTCTCAACAATATTTATAACTTTAGTTTTTATAATTATCTTATTTTGGTAAGAAAACAACACAAGCTCTAATTATAGCTTTGTAATATATTTTGAACATGGAAGTGTGAGGCCTTCAGATGTGTCCTTAAGAAATTTTGGTTATTCATAGTCATCTGTGGTTTCACATGAATTATGGAGTTTTTTTTATGATATACATTTAAAAAATGTCATTGACACTTTAGTAGGGATTGCACTGAATGTGTAGATTGCTTTGGGTAGTATGGGCATTTTAACATTAATTCTTCCAAGCCATGAAAATAGGATTTTTTTCAGTTGTTTTTGTCTGACTTAATTTCTTTCATTAATTTTTTGTAATTTTCAGTTTGTGTTATGTTCTTAGTTCAGTTTTTTCCCAAATATTTTACTCTTCTTGATGCTGCTGCAAATGGGTTTATTCTCATAATTTTTCAAATAGCTCATCATTAGTGTATAGAAACACAGCAAATTTTTGTATCTTGAAACTTTACTGATTTTATTTATTATAGAATGTGTGTGTTTGTGTGCACATGTGTGTGTGTGTGTGTGTGTGTGTGTGTGTGTGCGCAGAGTATTTAGGGTTTTCTATATATAAGAACATGTTACCTGCAAACAGATTATTTGGATATTTTCTTTCTTTTTCTTGCCTAATTTCTCTGGTTGGGACTTTCCAGTATAATATTGAATAGAAATGGTGAAGGTGAGCATCCTTGCCTTGTTCCTCCTCATCTTAGTGGGAAAACTTTCAGTTTTTACCATTGAGTATAAGGTTGTTGGCTTTTCACATATGATCTTTATCATGTTCAAGTACTATTCCCAATTTGCTGAGGGTATTACTCATGCAGGGGTGCTGAATTTTGCCAAATACTTTTTCTGCATCTATTAAGATAATCATGTGACTTTTAATTTTTTTAAATTTCATCCAGTATAGTTAACATACAGTGTTGTTAGTTTCAGTGTACAATATAGTTATTCAACAATTCTATACATTCCTTGGTGCTCAGCATAAGTGTACTCTTAATCTCCGTTCACTTATTTTGCCCATTCTCCAACCTACCTCTCCTCTTGTAGCCATCAGTTTGTTCTCTATAATTAAGCGTCTATTATTCTGGTTTGTCTCTTTTTTCTTTGTTCATTTAGTTTCTTAAATTCTACATATGAGTGAAAATATATGGTATTTTTATTCTTTATTGTTTTAATGTGCTCTATTACAGCAATTGATTTTCATAGGGTAAAGAAGAGAGAGGCAAACCAAGAAACAGATTCTTAACTATAGAGAACAAGTGATGATTACCAGGAGGGAGGTCAGTGGGGGAATGGTTAAAGTAGGTGATGGGGATTAAGGAGTGTGTGATGATCACTAGGTGTTGAAAGTATTTACTCACTAAATTGTACACTCTAAACTAATATTACACTGTATGCTAATTGTAATTTAAATAAAAACCTAAAAGAAATAAAAATAAAATAAAAAATAAAGAGTATTTAGAACTCCTCCCCCCAAAAAAATTAACCTTGCATGCCAGGATAAATCCAACTTGGTCACAATTTATGAATCTTTTAATATAATGTTTAATTTAGTTTGCTACTACTTATTTGAAGATTTATCCTCATCTATATTCATCAAGGATATTGGTCTGTAGTTTTCTTATAATGCCTTTGTCTGACTTTGAATCAGGGTTATTCTGGCCTCTAAAAATGAGTTTGTGTGTGTTCTTCCCTTTGTTTTTTACCGCTTTCATAGAGCTAGTGTATGTAGCATTCCATTAGCACTCTGAGACAGGGGAGGTAGAAACCATTTTCTTGGAAGCCCCTCAAAGAGTTGGGATACTGGATATTTGGTACATCTCTTACCCTCTTCAGGAAGAAGATGGGATCCACGGTTTTCCTCCCAATAGTATAGTGCTATACCAATAGTGGGGGATTATAATAAATGAGTGTCTCCAATTTTCTTACCAGTTTTAATACGGCTAGTTTCACACTTGCCCTGGGTACGGGAACCTCTATCTTGTTTCTTGATTTCTCACAAAGAACTTATCTGTGTACTGCTGTGGATTGGTATGTCTGTGGGGGGAAGGTGAGTCTAGGTCTTCCTATTCGACCATCTTACTGACGTCATTTCAGTTACTCTTTTTTAAAGATTAAAACTAGAGTTTCAAAGGTTTAGCCTAATGATCGGTTTATAGTTTATATAACTCTCACCTATTACTCTTTTTCTGAAAAGAACATATTGTACTTTGGTGGTTTAAAATTGTATTACATATTTAAGACATTGTGGTGTTCTTTGGCTTCCATTTTTAATATAAAGCCTAAAATCATGTAAATTTGATATTAGAAAAACTTAAAATATATCACAATTAATGTGAGTAGATCACTAAATACTATTTATTCTTTCTGCTGAATATTATGAGAAGATATTTTAAGAATATCTAAGGGTATATGTAGAAGTAACAGAAAATTATAATTCAAATGAAATTATGAATAAATCAAGTAGGTTTCATAGACCTACAGTCCTTGTGGGAATAAAAAAGTCACTTAAAATTTTGGTGAGCTCAATTTTCATAATGTGGTTTAATTACTCCCAGACAGTGAAGTCTGATCAGTGTAACCTAACCAGCAGAACCAGAACAGTGTTCCACAAACTTGACTCATTGTAAGAATCACCTGGCCATTTATTTTTCTTAAAGATTTTAAATTCATAGTCATTAGACCATTTTCAGGACTTGTGATTAATAACCATGAGTAAATTTCATGAAGTCTTTTCCTTTCTTCTTTTATGCAGTGTGAGAGACTGTATGCACATGTTCTTTGCTCACAGAATGTAGTGTTTTACTTCACCAACAGCAGCAACCTGGCAAAACTGGTGTTTTAGCCTCAGTGTCAAAGCACCAGGCACTTTCTATGTAAAATGGGGATAGCGGTTTAGCTTTTTAAATCTCAGTTTATTTGTTCATAAAATGATGATATTAGTACCCATTTTGAGAGTCTTCAAGCAGTTTAAATGACTCATTTGGTGTCAACTCTCTTAAATAGGGATCCATGAGCTCCTGCCTGTTTGTTAATAAAGTTTTATTAGAACATTTTCTGGCCTCTGCTTATGGTGAAGCTGGCAAGCTGCAAGAGACCATTGGGACCTGCAGAGGCTGAAGTAAGTTCTAATTGCTCTTCCTGAAAAGGTGTGTTGACCTCTAACCTAGAGCCACACTTGATGTGCTCAATAAGTACAATCTGAATTTGATATTATTACCGCAGTCCCTTTACTATGACTGTGTGATGGCTGTGCTGAAAGAAGTAGGTCTTTTAATGTGATGCTGCTTTCTGCTATTAATCTAAGCCAGTGTCTGGCACAGGCTGGGCTCTCAAATGTTGTTGTACCAACAAATGTACATGGTTTTCCAATTCCCTAATGTTCATAACATTTAAAATGGTATTTTTAGCAAGGACTATACATACATGTTTTATGTTCTATTAACTTTATTAAAGTTTTTCAAAAGTGAGAATTCTCTTTTCCCAATACCATTAGAGCTTCAGTCTCTTTTTCATCTGGTATTATTATTCTAACTCCAAAACCCATCTACACTGAGTACTCAGTTCTGTAGTTTATTCACGGGGAGAGCATAAGCCTCTCCAGTGTCATGTTCTGGAGTTTCTGGGACCCCCCCTGAACAGCAGAGGGCCTACCCTCTGGAAATCAGGCAGTCACTTTAGGTGCCCCTGGCCCTTCTGTTCCACTTCACACTGTTGGCCCTGTTGGGGGCCTTCACTCTTCAGGATCATAGATTTTGTTCTATCTCTTCTGCTTCTGAAATTTTCAGTTTCACTTTATCATAAAACATATTCATTTGGGGGCACCTGGGTGGCTCAGTGGGTTAAGCCTCTGCCTTCAGCTCAGGTCATGATCTCAGGGTCCTGAGATCAAGGCCCGCATCAGGCGCTCTGCTCGGCAGGGAGCCTGCTTCTTCCTCTCTCTCTGCCTGCCTCTCTGCCTACTTGTGATCTCTCTGTCTGTCAAATAAATAAATAAAATCTTAAAAAAAAACATATTCATTTAGTTATACCCCTAAACAATGAACAATTTTTTGTAGGTTCTGTCTTTATTATAACCTCTATCTTGGCCAAATATACTAGTATCCGGTAGGGTCAGTAATTAAAGAGGACATAGACCTTGCTTCATAGATTTTTAATCCACCTTGTGACATTTGTGACATTCAGCTTTAATCACACCAGGCAACTTGGTCATTGAAAGAAATCCAATGTTGGTTTTTTCCCTCATACTTTTTGTGGTTGTTGTTATTAATCCCAATGCATCTGTCTTCTATGTAATTTTTAGTTTCAAAGAGTATTGTATTTTAAGACTTCATGTCCCCTTCCCTTATGTTTAAAATCTTCCATTTTGTTCTCACCTTTGTGTAGTAGTTTAAAATAGAACTTTCCAGTACTTACTATGAATTAGTTATTCTGACAGGATGTACCAGAGCTCTTAATATGTGTTCTCTTCTTGTTATAAGGAAAACAGTGCCTGCTGTGGCCGGGTTGAAACACTCAAATCTGAGGATGTATGTAAAAATACCTTTCCATTGTAACAGCATGTCGTTAAATTGTTTAAATACAAAAAAAAAAAACCTTACTTATTTGAGAGAGAGAGCATAAGTGGGGGGTAAGAAGCAGAGATAGAGAGAGGGAGAAGCAGACTCCCCACTGGGCAGGGAGCTCAACATGGGGCTCAATCCCAGGACCCTAATATCATGACTTGATCTGAATATGCTTAACTGACTGAGCCATCCAAGCGTCCTCACCTTATTAAGAATACTATTTTCAGGTCTTCTCCTAGAGATTCTGATTTACTAGATCTTGGGTAGTATCTAGACATTTATTTTAACATGGCATACCCACCCCCAACACACACACTCCAGTGATTCTGATGATCAGGCAAGGTTGGGGAACAGTATACTGACTTGACAGATCCTCATTACTGTTTTCTCCAGGCTTGCCATACATTCCAGGAACTAACAAGAACAGAATTATTATTATACCAATTTTCAGTTACTTGCTTAAAAAGTTAAACCTTCATATCTTTCCAAACCTGACTGAAATAGTTACCCATCTGCTTTTTTCCACTCTCCTTGTAGTCCAAACCTTGTCCTATGCATATCAAGACTCCAAAGAAGTAACAATAATCAGGTGATCCCACTAGAAAGAAAAGCTGAGGACTCCTACAAAAAAATAACTTTTTCCTTTTGCTGGTTCTACTGCAAGGCAAAATAACAAAGACTGTTAGACCACAAGTCAGAAGAGACTTGAGATCTAATCAAAGTTTTATCATTTGCTGGATATACAGTATTTTCAAATCATTTAACCATTCTGCTTTTAGTATTTTAATCAATGAAATCTAAATAGAAATGTCTGCCCTATCTACATTTTAAAATTTTTGTACAGATTATAATAAGATAACATAAATAAAATACAGTTGGCTCTTGAATAATATGGAGGTTAGGGGCACTGACCCCTTCATAGTAAAAAATCTGTGTATAACTTTGACTCACCAAAACCTTAAATACTAAGGACCTACAGTTGACAAGAACTCTTACCAATGATATAATTGATCAACAAATATTTTGTGTTATATTACTGTATTCTTAAAATAAAATAAGCTAGAGAAGAAAATTTTATTAATAAAACTATAAAAGAAAATACATTTATAGAACTTTACTGTATTTAAAAAATTTGCATGTAAGTGAACCCATGCAGTTCAAACCCATGTTGTTCAAGGATCAGCTGCACCTTTAAACTATAAAATATTATACATATGATAACATTATTTTTAACTACTGAGGAGCTAAAATCTAATACAAGTAGTATTTTCATACATAGTTTTTATAACATAATAATAAGAATTTTGTAGTTCATAAAATTCAAAAATATAGCATCCAGATTTTTTAAATTCTATTTTAATTCCCTAATTTATATAGACCTACTTTCATTCCACAGGTGGCAGCATATATGCATACATTTTGGTTAATACAAGAAACTAAAGCATATGAAATTCCTCATTGTTTTCCGTATTGGAAATCAAACTCATTTTCTCATTTCCATACAGTCTTCAATAATATCTGATGCTTTCTGCAAACCACATTCTTGCTTTACCAACTGTCTATTTTTTTAAGAATTATTTATTCATTCATTCATTCATTCATTCATTGCATCATTCTTAAGAGACAGAGAGAGAGGGAGGCAGAGGGAGAGGCAGAGGGAGAAGCAAGCAGGGAGCCTGATGCAGGACTCCATTCCAGGACCCTATGATCACGACCTGAGCCAAAGGCAGACAGTTAAACAGCTGAGCCACCCAGGCACCTCCAACTGTCTTTGAATGAGATTTTGCCAATAGAGAGCAGTAGAGGGAGACTAGATGGCTGGAGAAGAAAAGATGCTCCCTTGTTCCATTTTGTTTTTTATTTTTGTCAGCATAATCCTAGGAACAGTCATTGATTCTGGTATTGACTGCTGGTAATAGTAGCAGTCAATTTCTGTTTTCCCACACTATCAAAATCAGCCTCACTGTGCCCCCAGAGGTACTATCATCAGATGGCAGAGTACCAACACTCAGAAATATGAGTCCTAACTTAGCAGATCCCCTCCTGTAATTTTGTGGTTTCTGAAAATCCAAACTCCACTTTGTCTTCTTAGCCCTAGGGGTAATAGCTACCACCTGAATTTATACTCCCATTATTTCAACATTTCCTCTTTGATTTTAAAAATCTCTAAAACTTGTTTAAACAATTCATCATATTAAATACCTCTGGTGTGTTTTCTGTTTTCCTCCTTGTACCCTTACTAATATAAGCTGTTCATTTAACAATTTACAAAAATGACCTTTCAAGATGGTGTGTATGGACAATAACTATTACACAAATAGAATGTTAAAGATAAAGTGAATAATGATGTCTAGATGTACACTGATGAGAAAGAAAATAAAAGCAGCCACTATTATCAAAAATTCATCTGATGTTCAGAGATAAACCTCAATATTATTACAAGCTGGCCTAACATTCATAGGCGGGTCATTTTGTTGTCTTGTTGGACATCATTTCACAGACTATAATCTAAAACAAGGTTACTCTGACAAGTTCACTCTGATAAAGTGAAACAAAACAAGGCTACTTCATAATTTTGTCTAAACACAAACAAAACTATGACTGCTATATCACACAGAAAATACAATGATAGAATTGCTTTCACTTTCTCATTGTACCCAATCTAGAGCAAGCCCTCACTTCCTTAAATGCCCCTCTAACATAACCCAAAGCCAAAATCCTCTAATAAGTTATTTCTTTTTTTTAAGATTTTATTTATTTGACAGAGAGAAACACAGCCAGAGAGGGAACACAAGCAGGGGGAGTGAGAGAGGGAGAAGCATGCTTCCTGCCAAGCAGGGAGCCCGATGTGGGACTCAGTCCCAGGTCTCTGGGATCATGACCTGAGCAGAAGGCAGTCGCTTAACCAACTGAGCCACCCAGGCACCCTAATAAGTTATTTCTAACATTCTCTCATAGAGACATGCCACGGTTTTTCATGGTATATATTCTCCTTCACCGCAATAAATAATAAACACAACTTATTTAACTATTGGTGTGTTCTTAGTTGGTTTTGGTTGAGAGGCATTGACACTGGTAAGCTTTTAGAAGTGGGAGGAAGAATTTTCAGAGACTTCTGTTATATTTCATTGTGTGGGTAAAGTTCACTTCCACAAGAAGCTAGAAAGTGACCAACATGGTCATTTGTCACAATGATATTTTTTATATATTATTGAGTGTTTCATTAATATCTCTCCTTCATATTAAATCTAGATCGTTAGTTCTATGAGAGAAGGGAGAATTTCTGGTTTTTCTCACTACTACATCTGTAAGGTCAAGCACAATGCCTTGTATATTATGAACCAGTGTAAAACAATAGAAATACAATATGAGCCACACATATAGGCTCATTAAAAATAATTTTAATAATATACTTTAACTCAATTTATCTAAAATATTATCATTTAAATGTGTAATTTGTATAAAAATTACTAAGATAATTACATATTACTTTTTAGCATGGAAAATCACTTGCAGCACATGCCAATTTGAACACTAAATATCAATCACCAAACTTGATTTATATGTAAATTTCATAAGGTCAACAGTTGAAAAAGTAGATTCAAATACATAAATTCCCTAATAACAGAATTTAGGTTATTTTTTTAAAGCTTTATTGAGCTACAATTACATAAAATAAATTTCACATATTTAAACTGTACAATTAGATGTTTCACTAAGTGTATATACACAAGAAACATACCCATCATCACCAAAAGTTTCCTAATGCCCACTTTCAATCAATTTTCTCTACATTCCCCTCCTTACCTAACCACACAACCACTATTCTTGTCAGTAGTTTTCATTTTCAGTAGTTTTATATAGATGGAAGCATACAGTATGTGTTCTTTTTTAAATCTGTTTTTTTTCAAAAAGCCTGATTATTTTAAGATTTACCCATGTTCTTGTGTGCATCGATAGTTCATTTTTTTAGCATTTAGTAGTATTTCTCTATATGAATAAAAACTATTTGTTTATCCATTCCTCTGTTAACAACCATTTGGTTTGTTCCCAATTTTGGTTATTGCAAATTAAGCTGCTATCAGCATTCATGTGTAAGTCTTTGTATGAATATGTGCTATCATTCTTGTTGGGTAAATACCTATAGAATAGCTAGATCGTGGGGTGGGTGTACACTTAAATTTTTAATAAACTGTAAAACTGTTTTCCAGAGTGTTTGTACCATTTCACATTCCTGATGGCATTGTATTTCAATGACAATTCCTTCACTTCCTCACCAAGATTTATTATGACCAGTCTTTTTAATTTTAGATATATTATAATATAATGGTCAAGTAGTGATCACACTGTGGTTTAAATTTACCTTTATCTTATGACTAATACTGTTGAGCACCATTTCATATGCATATTATCTATCTTCATATCTTCTTTTGTGATGTGATTTTCATTTCTTTTTCAATTTTGCCCATTTGTTTTTGGGTTATGTCCCCTTTTTATTGAAATTTGAGCATTCTTTATATATTCTGTTCCAGGTCCTATTTTCCCCTTGTTCCAGGTCTTTTATCATATGTACCACTTGTAATTATTTTTCCCTGTCTGTGGCTTGTTTATTTTCATTATATTAATGGTGTTTTTTGTTTTGTTTTGTTTTGTTTTTAGAAAAACAACTTTACTACAGTATACACTTACATATAACAAAATGTGCCATTTTGAGTACACAATCCAATAATTTTTATTAAGTTCACTTAGTGATACAAACATCATCATATACCACTTTGGGCCAATTTTAATGTCCTCAGGATACCTCTCATATCTATTTTTAGTTATCCCACGTTTCCATACCCAAACCCAGGCAAAAACTGATCTACATTCTGTCTCTGTCAATTTGTATTTGTATTTTCTGGATAACTCATATAAACAGAATTATATAATATTTGAGCCTTGTGTCTCACTTTGCAGATATTTTGAGTTTCATCTATGATGCATGTGTTAGAATTTAATTCCTTTTTATTGCTGAATTTTATTACACAGTATGGATATACTATAATTTTTATATCCATGCACAAATTGATAAGCATTTATATGGTTTTCAATTTCGGCTATTATTAAATTCTGTCATGAACATCTGCATGTAATCTTATCTGTGGAAATGTCTTTGTTTCTCATAAACAGATACTTATGAGTAGAATTTCTGGGTTGTATGGTAGTTTTACATGTAAAATTTTGAGGTTTCCAATGTAGCTGCACAATTTTCTATTCCTATTATCAATGTATTTTTCCTTTTTTCTTCCTATTTTTGCCAATATTTGTTATTGTTCATCTTATAACCATTCTAAAGAGTGTGACATACTATTTCATTTTGCTTTTAAAATGCATTTCCCAAATGATTTTGAGCATCTTTTCATGTACTTATTAAACATTCATATACTTGTTTTGGTGAACTATCTGTTCATATATTTTGTCCATTTATTCTTCAGGTTGTCTTTTTATTGGGTATGAGATTTTGCATATTCTGGATACAACTTTATTGGATAGTGATTTTTCAAACATTTTAAAAAATAATCTGTTGCTTATCTTTTCATTTTTTCATGGTGTTCTAACGTTTTGAATTTGGTGAAATCCAATTTATCATTTTTTTCTATCTTATTAACTGTGCTTCTGGTTTCCTATCTAGGAAATAGTTGTTTAACTCAAGGTCTGATAAATATTCTCCAAAAGAATTTATTGGTTTAGCACTTACATTTAGGTCCATGATCTATTTTGGTCCATGATCTATTTTGAATTAATTTTTGTGTGTATATCTAGTTGTTCCAGCGTTTGTTGAACAGACTATCTTCCAAAAACCCCCATAAATTGACTTGACATCTTTGTATAAAATCAATTGACTATATATATAAAAAAATTGTTCTG
Source organism: Spilogale gracilis (assembly GCA_004023965.1). Taxonomy (NCBI): domain Eukaryota; kingdom Metazoa; phylum Chordata; class Mammalia; order Carnivora; family Mephitidae; genus Spilogale; species Spilogale gracilis. The sequence continues at coordinate 93,874 of PITA01002146.1, read as the reverse complement.
GACTCTTAATTCTGTTCCATTGTTCTATTAGTCTATCTTTATGCCAGAACCACATTGCCTTGATTATTGTAGTTTTACAATAACTTTTGGGGTAAGGAAAGGGAAATTTTCTAAATTTTCTTTTTTAAAAATTTCAACAATTCTAGTGTTTTCATTTCTACAAAATTTTAGGATCTGTTTGGCAATTTTTGGAAAATTGAAATGCATCTATAGATTAATTGGAGGAATATTAACATTGTAATAATTTTGTCTTCCAACTCATGAACCTAGAATATCTCTCAATTTAGATTTTTAATTTCTCATAGCAAAATTCTGTAATTTTTAATGTACCACTTTTACACTTCTTTTGTTAAATTTATCCTTTAATACCTCATTCTTTTTTTAATATTTTATTTATTTATTTGACAGAGAGAAACACAGACAGAGAGGGAGCACAAGCAGGGGGAGTGAGAGAGGGAGAAGCAGGCTTCCCGCCGAGCAGGGAGCCCAATGCGGGGCTCGATCCCGGGTCTCCAGGATCATGACCTGAGCCCAAGGCAGTCGCTTAAGCAACTGAGCCACCCAGGTGCCCCAATACTTCATTCTTTTTGAATGAAATCATTTTCTTAAATTCAGTTTTGGATTATTTATGTTAGCATATAGGAATAAGTGTGTATATGGATGTGATATCCTGTGATTGTGGTGTACTTCTTTACCAATTCTAGTAAATTTTTTATAGCTTCCTTAGGTTTTATATATCATATCATGTCTTCTGTGAATAAAGTCAGTTTTACTATTTCCTTTCAAATCTGGGTGGATTTTCTTGCCTGATTGCAATGTCTAGATCCTCCATTACTGTGCTGAATAAAAGAGGAGAGGACAGACATCATTGCCTTTTTCATAAATTTAGGAGCATGTGTTCATTCTCTCAACAGAAGCATGACATTCATGATAGGCTTTTCATAGATTCCTTTATCTGATGAATAAGTTCTATTCTACTCCAAAGAAATAGTGTCTATAGAGAGCAGATGTTTTCAAATTTTGATCAATACTAATTTGTTCCTTTATGGACAACGCTTTGGATATTATATGTAAGTAATCATTGACTACTGGTATAATGCCATTTTATTGCTTGTTTTGTCATTGTTTCTGCAGACTTTCTCTGATCCCTTCTTGGCTTTGTCACTTCTGATCTCTCTTTCCCCCTCAAAGAGTCCCTTTCAATATTTCTTATGGGCGGGTTTGGTGGTCATGACCTCTTTTAGTGTTTGTTTCTCTGGTAAACTATCCATCTCTGCTTTTATAGTTAATGATAACCTTGCTGTATAGAGTATTCTTGGTTGCAGATTTTCCCATTCAGTACTTTAAAAATTTCATACCAAACTTGGCTTCCCAAGTTTCTGTTGTGAAATCTCCAGCTAGCCTTAAGAGTTTTCCCTTGTAATTTAGAATTTTTTGTCTTGCTGCATTTAATAAGTTTTTCATTATCATTATATTTTGCAAATTTAATGGCATATGTCTTAGTTTGGGCATATTTTGTTGATTTTGGTGGGGGTTCTCTGTTCCTCCTGTTTTGCCCAGATTACAAACATTTTAGCTATTGTTTCCTGAAATAAATTTTTCTGCCCTCTTTTCTCTCTCTTCCTCTTTTGGGACTCCTATACTATGAATGTTATTATGTTTGATAGAAACACTGTGTTCCAGAATTCTATTCTTGAATTGCATAATTCTTCTTTCTTTTATTTAGCTTATTTTTTCCCCTTATTTTATCTTCTAGGTCACCAATTTGTTGCTCTGCTTCTTTTACCCTGCTGTTGATTGCATCAAGTGTGTTCCTCCTGTCATTTATTGCATGAATCAACTCTGATTTTTTTTCAGAAATAAAGATCTTTTAAAATTTTTATTTAAGTTCTTTTTAGTTAATATATAGTGTAATATTAGTTTCAAATGTAAAATTCAGTGATTCAACACTTACATATAACATCCAGTGATCCATCAACAGATATTTGGGTCCATTCCATAATATAGCTATTGTAGAACAGGCTGTTGTAAACGTTGAGGTGTTATTATTTTGTAATTATTATTCTTGTATTTGGGGGCAAATACCTAGAAGCACAATAGCTGAATCATAGGGTAGTCTCTTTCACTTTTCCTTAAAGATTTAATTATTTTAGAGAGAAATCATTGGGGAGGGGCAGAAGGAAGAGGAAGAGAGAATTTCAAGCAGAGTCCATGTTAACTGTGGATTCCCACAAGGGGCTCAATCTCATGATCCTGAGATCATGACCTGGGTTGAAAATCGAGGGTTATATGCTTAACCAAATTTGCAACCCAGGTGCCCCAGGTAGCTCTGTTTTTAACTTAAGGGGATTCAATATAATGTTTTCCAGAGTGGCTGCACCAGTTTACCTTCCCATCAACAATGTGAGTAGGTTCTCCTTTCTATACATACACATCAAGATCTGCTGTTTCTTGTGTTCTTAATTTTAGCCATTCTAACTGGTGTGAGGTGCTATCTTGTAGTATTGACTACCTTGTATTTCCTTGTATTTCCCTGATGATCTGTGCTGTTGATTGTCTTTTTATGTGTCTGTTAGCTATCTGTGGATCTTCTTTGGACAAATGTCCATTCATAACTTCTGCCCATTTTTTTTACTGGATATTCCTTTTTTGATTTTTTAAAAAATAATTTATTTTAATTTTCAGTGTTCCAAGATTGTTTACGCCCTACACCAAGTGCTACATGCAATATGTGCCCTCAATACCAACAATCAGGCTCCCCAATCCCCCAACCCCTCCATTCCAAAACCTGAGTTCATTTCTCAGAGTCCAATGTTTCTCATGCTTCATCCCCTCTCTAATTAACCCCAGTTCACATTTCCTTTCCTTCTCCTAACGTCCTAAATATTACTCCTTATGCTCCACAAGTAAATGAAACCATATGATACTTGACTTTCTCTCCTTGGTTTATTTCAATCAGCATAATCTCATTTAATCCCATCCATGTTGCTACAAAAGTTGGGTATTCATCCTTTCTGATGGAGGCATTATATTCCATTGTATATATGAACCATATCTTCTTTATCCATTCGTCTGTTGAAAGGCACCTTGGCTCTTTCCACAGTTTGGTGATTGTGGCCATTTCTGCGATGAACTTTGGGGTACATATGGCCCTTCTCTTTACTATATCTGAAATTTTGGGGAAAATACCCAGTAGTGCTACTTCAGGGTCACTGGGTAGCTCTATTTTTTAATTTATAAAGGAATCTCCAAACCGTTTTCCAAAGCAGCTACACCAACTTGCATTCCCACCATCAGTGTAAGAGGGTTCCCCTTTCTCCACAGCTTCTCCAACACTTGTTGTTTCCTGTCCTCTTAATTTTGGCCATTCTGACTGATGTAAGATGGTACCTCAAAGTGGTTTTGATTTGAATATCACTGATAGCTAATGAGGATGGACATTTTTTCATGTGTCTGTTAGACATTTGTGTATATTCCATGGAGAAGTGCCTCTTCATGTCTCCTGCCCATTTTTTGATGTGATTATCTTTTTTGTTTTTTGTTTGTTTTGTTTTGTTTCGTTTTGTTTTGTTTTGTTTTGGTTGTTGAGTTTGAGGAGTTCTTTATAGATCTTGGATATCAGCCCTTTGTCTGTAGCCTCATTTCTGAGTATCTTCTCCCATTCCATGGGTTGCTGCTTTGTTTTGTTGACAGTTTCCTTTGCTGTGCAGAAGCTTTTTATTTTGATAAAGTCCCAAAAGTTCATTTTTGCTTTTGTCTCCTTTGCCTTTGGAGACGTGTATTGAAAGAAGTCGCTGTGGTTGATGTCAAAGAGGTTACTGCCTATGTTCTCTTCTAGGATTTTCATGGATTCCTGCCTGACATTGAGGTCTTTCATCCATTTTGAGTTTCCCTTTGTGTGTGGTATAAGAGAATGTTCTAGTTTCACTCTTCTATATGTAGCTGTCCAATTTTCCCAGCACCATTTATTGAAGAGACTGTCTTTTTTTCCACTGGATAATGTTTCCTGTTTTGTAGAGGATTATTTCACCATATATTTGTGGGTCCATATCTGGACTCTCTATTCTGTTCCATTCATCTATTTGTCTGTTTTTGTGCCAGTACCATGCTGTCTTGGTGATCACAGCTTGTAATAAAGCCTGAAGTCAGGTAAGGTGATGCCCCAGCTTTGTTTCTCTTCTTCAACAATTCCTTAGCAGTTCAGGGTCTTTTTTGGTTCCATACAAATTTTAGGATTGTTTGTTCCAATGCTTTGAAAAATGTTGGTGGAATTTTGATCGGAATGGCATTTAAAATATAGGTTGCTCTAGGCAGTAATGACATTTTAACAATGTTTATTCTTCCGATCCATGAGCATGGAATGCTCTTCCATCTTTTTGTGTCTTATTCAACTTCTTTCATGAGTGTTCGGTAGCTCCTCAAGTACAGATCCTTGACATTTTTGGTTAGGTTTATTCCTAGGTATCTTATGGTTTTTGGTGGTATAGTAAACAGAATCGATTCTCTCATTTCCCTTTCTATATTTTCATTGTTAGTGTATAAGAATGCAACTGATTTCTGTGCATTGATTTTGTATCCTGCCACATTACCGAATTGTTGTATGAGTTCTAGTAGTTTGGGGGTAGAGTCTTTTGGGTTTTCCGTATAGAGTATAATGTCCTCTGTGAAGAGAGAGAGTTTGACTTCTTCTTTGCCAATTTGAATGCCTTTTATTTCTTTCTGTTGTCTGATTGCTGTTGCTAGGACTTCTAACACTATGTTGAACAATAGTGGTGAGAGTGGGCATCCTTGTCTTGTTCCTGATCTCAGTGGGAAGGCTGTCAGTTTTTACCCATTGAGAATAATATTCGCTGTGTGTTTTTTTGTAGATAGAATTTATGAGGTTGAGGAATCTTTCCTCTATCTCTATACATTGAAGAGTTTTAATCAGGAATGGGTGCTGTATTTTGTCAAATGCTTTTTTTCTGCATCAATTGATAGGACCATGTGGTTCTTCTCTCTTCTCTTATTGATTTTTTCTATCACATTGATTGATTTGTGAATGTTGAACCACATTTACATCCCAGGGATAAATACCACCTGGTCGTAGTGGATAATCTTTTTAATGTACTGATGGATCCTATTAGATAGGATCTTGTTGAGAATCTTGGCATTCATATTCATCAGGGATATTGGTCTGAAATTCTCTTTTTTGATAGGGTTTTTGCCTGGTTTGGGAAATATACTAATGTGGTTTCCTACAAATAATCTGGAAGTTTTCCTTCTGTTTCTATATTTTGAAACAGTTTCAGAAGAGTAGGTATAATTTTTTCTATGAATGTTTGGTAGAATTCCCCAGAGAATCTATCAGGTCCTCGGCTTTTGCTTTTTGGGAGGTTTTTGATCACTGATTCAATCTCATTACTATATATTGGTCTATTCAGGTTGACAATTTCTTTCTGTTTTTGTCTTGGAAATTTATAGGTTTCCAGGAACGCATCCATATCTTTTAGGTTGTTTAACTTGGCTTATAACTGTTGATAGTAATTTTTGATGATTGTTTCTATATCCTTAGTGTTAGTTATGGTCTTTCCCCTTTCATTCATAATTTTATTAATTTGGGTCCTCTCCCTTTTCTTTTGGTTACTTTGGCCAATGGTATATTGATCTTATTAATTCTTTCAAAGAACAAGTTTCTAGTATCATTGATGTCTTCTATTGTATCTCTAGTTTCTAATTCATTGATCTTTGCTCTAATCTTAATTATTTCCTGTCCTGTGTGTGGGGTTGGCTTAATTTGTTGTTGATTTTCCCATTCTTTAAGGTGTAAAGAGAGTTGCTATATTCAGGATTTTTCAATTTGTTTTTGTTTTTTTTTGAGTGAGGCTTGGAAGGCTATGTATTGTATATCACGCTTAGGACAGCCGTTGCCATAGTCCATAAATTTGAATCAATGTCTCTTCATTCTCATTTGTTTCCATGAAGTATTTAAGTTCTTCTTTGATTTTTCTGGTTGATCCAAACATTCTTGAGCGGGATAGTCTTTAGCTTCCAAGTGTTTTAATTCCTTCCAAAACTTTTCTTGTGGTTGAGTTCCATTTTCAAGGTATTGTGGACAGAGAGTATGCAGGGAATAATCTGAATCTTTTAGTATCAGTTGAGCCCTGATTTGTGACCTAGAATGTGGTCTATTCTTATAAAAGTTCCAGGTGCACTCGAGAAGAATGAGTGTTCTGTTATTTTAGGATGGAATATCCTGAATATATCTATGAGATCCATCTGGTCCAATGTGTCATTCAAAGCTCTTGATTCTTTTTTGATTTTCTGTTTTGATGATCTGTCCATTACTGAGGGTGGTGTGTTAAGATCTCCTACAATTAAAGTATTTGTATCAATATGACTCTTGATTTTGCTTAATAGTTGGCGTATGTAATTGGATGCTCCCATGTTGGGGCCATAAATATTGACAGTTGTTAGATATTCTTGATGGATAAACCCTTTAAGAATGATGTAATGTCCTTCTGTATCTCTTACTACAGTATTTAGATTAAAATCTAATTCATCTGATATGAGGATTGCTAACCCAGCTTTCTTTTGAGGCCCAATGGCATGAGAGATGGCTCTCCATTCCATCATTTTCCGTCTGGATGTATTTTAAATTCAAAATGTGTCTCTTGTAGACAGCATATAGACAGGTCCTGTAATTTTATCCAGTCTGCAACCCTGTGCCATTTTATGGGAGCATTTAGGCCATTCATGTTGAGAGTGATTATTGAAAGATATGTTTTTACTGACATGCTGTTGACTGTGAAGTCCTTGTTTCTCTAGATTGCCTCTGTAAATTTATGTTCTGTGTCACTCTTGGGTTCTTTCTTCTTTTATAGATCTCCCCTTAGTTTTTCTTGTAGTATGGGCTTCATGGTCACATAATCGTTTAGACCTTGCTGGTCCTGGAAGCTCTTTATCTCTCCATCCATTTTGAAAGTGAGCCTTGCTGGGAGACTATCCTTGGCTATATATATATATATATATATATATATATATATTTTTTTTTTCATTTAATTTCCTGAATATGTCTTTCCAGCCCTTTCTGTCTTGCCAGGTTTCTGTGGACAGGTGTGACGTTATTCTGATGGTCCTCCCTCTTTAAATAAGGGATCTCTTCCCCCTAGATGTCCTTAAAACATAGTCTTTGGGTGGCGCCTGGGTGGCTCAGTTGGTTAAGCGACTGCCTTCAGCTCAGGTCATGATCCAGGAGACCCGGGATCGAGCCCCACATCGGGCTCCCTGCTCCGCAGGAAGCCTGCTTCTCCCTCTCTCACTCCCCTTGCTTGTGCTCCCTCTCTGGCTGTGTTTCTCTCTGTCAAATAAATAAAATTAAAAAAAAAACAAAAAAAAAACAAACAAAAAAACATAGTCTTTGAATTTATGATTTGTGAATTTCACAATTATGTGTCTAGAGGTTTTTCTAGCCTCATTGATCTTGAGGGGTGTTCTCTCTGCCTCTAGGTCATGAATACTTGTTTCATTCCCCAGATTAGGGAAACTTTCATCCAGGATTTGTTCAACTATATCTCCTAGTCGTTCTCTCTCTACCCTCTCAGGGATCCCAATGATTCTGATATTGGAGCGTTTCATGGCATCATTTATTTCCCTAACTCTATTTTCATTGGTCTTTAGCTGTTTGGTACAAGACTACTCCTGATCCTCCTTCTCAATCAATCTGTCTTCTAGATCACTAATATGATCTTCTGCTTCACTTACCCTAGGTATTAGAGTATTTAGATTAGATTGGATCTCATTGAGAGCATTTTTAACCTCTACCAGTTTTCTTACTAGATATTCCTTTTTAGATGTTGATTTGTATAAATTCATTATACATTTGGGATACTGACTCTTTATTAGATATACCACTTGGTAATATCTTCCCCTCTTCCATTGATTGTCTTTAAGTTTTGTGATTTTTTTTCCTTCACTGGGCAGGAAATTTTTATTTTGATGGAATCCCAATAGTTTATTTTTGCATTTATTTCCCTTACCTCAGAAGACATATCTAGTAATAAATTGTAAAAGCTGAAGTAAAATAAGTTACTGCCGGTGTTCTCCTCTATGACATTAATGGTTTCTGTCTCACATTTAGTCTTTAATCCATTTTGAAATCACTTTTGTGTATGGTATAAGATACTGGTCAAATTTCACTCTTTTGCATGTCCAATTTTCCTAATACCATTTGTTGAAGAGACTGTCCTTCTTCCATTGGATATTCCTCCCTGCCTTGCTGAAGACTTATTGACTGTGGGTTCATTTCTGGGTATTGTATTCTGTTCTTTTGGTCTGTGTGTCTATTTTTTGCCAGTAGGTAGCATACTATCTTGATAGCTAGAGCTTTGTAATACAACTTGAAGTCTGAATTTGTGATGCCTCCCCCTTCGATTCTATTTTTCAAAGTGCATTTGGCAGTTTAGGGTCTTTGGTGGTTCTACAGAATTTTAGGATTGTTTGTTCTAGCTCTGTGAAAAATGCTGATGGTATTTTGATGGGGATTCAATGTGTAGGTTTCTTTGGATAATATAGATATTTTAACAATATTTGTTCTTCTAATCCACAAGCATGGAATGTCTTTCCAGATCTTGTGTCTTCTTCAATTTTTATACTTTTCAGAGCATGGGTCTTTTACCTGTTTCATTAGGTTTATTCCTAAGTATCTTACAGGTTTTCATGCAGTTGTATATGGGATTGATTCCTTTATTTCTTTCTGTTGTTTCTTTCTTGGTACATACAAATGCAACAGATTTCTGTACATTAATTTTCTATCCTTTGGCTTTACTCAAGTTGTTTACCAGTTCTAGCAGGATTTTTTTGTGGAGTATTTCCAGTTTTCTACATAGAGTATCATGCCATCTGCAATTAGTGAAAGTTTGACTTGTTTCCTAATTTGGATTTCTTTAATTTCTTTGTGTCATCTGATTGCTGTGGTCTGGAGTTCCAGTAATATGTTAAATAATTTTGATGACTGTGGAAATCCCTGTCTTGTTCCTGATCATAGAAAAAAGCTCTCACATTTTCCCCAATGAGGATGATATTAATTGTGGCTTTTTCATATATGGCCTTTATTGTACTGAGTTATGTTCCCTCTAAACCTACTTTCTTGAGGGTTTTTATCATGAATGGATGTTATACTTTGTGAAATGCTTTCTCTGAATGTATTGAAATGATCATATGGTCTTATCATTCATTTTACTTTTGTGGTATATCATATGATTGATTTGTTCATATTGAACCATGCTTGTAACACAGGACTAAATCTCACGTGGTCATTGTGAATGATTTTTTTAAATGCATGATTAGATTCCTTTTCCTTTTGTTTTAGTGAGAATTGTTGCATCTGTGTTCAACAGGGATATTGATTGGACTGTAATTCTCCTTTTTAGTGGTGTCTTTTTTCTGGTTTTGGTATCATGGTAAACCTGGACTAATAGGATGAATTTGAAAGTTTCCCTTCATTTTCTAATTTATGGAATAGTTTCAGAAGGATAGCTATTAACTCTTCTTTAAAGGTTTGTTCAAATTTGCCTGTGAAATTATTTGGTCTTGGACTTTTGTTTGTTGGGAGTCTTCTTACTGATTCAATTTCTTCTCCTTGTTGTCATTCTGTTCAAGTTTTGTATTTATTCCTGTTTCACTTTTGTTAGTTTATATGTACCTAGGAACTTATTCATTTCTTCTAGGTTGTCTAATATGTTGACATGTATTTTTCCATAATAGTCTCTTTTAATTGTTTGTGTATCTGTGGTGTTGGTTGTTATTTCTCCCCTCTTATTTGTGATTTTATGTATTTGGGTCCTTTTTATTTTCCTTTTGATTAAATCTGGCTAGTTTTTTAAAAATCAATTTTACTAATTTTTTCAAAGAAACACCTTTTGGTTTCTTTGCTCTGTTTTATTGTTTTTCATTTTTTGTTTTTACCTTTTGTACCATTTATTTGTGCTTGTGTTTACTTTCTACATCATTTATTTGTGCTCTAATATTTATTATTTGCCTTCTGCTGGATTTAAGCTTTATTGTTCTTTTCTAGCTCCTTAGGTGTAAGATTAGGTAGTTTATTTGAGATATTTCTTGCTTCTTGAAGCAGGTCTGTATTGTGATGTATCGTCCTCTTAGGACAGCTTTTGCTGCATCTCAGTGGTTTTGGACCACGTGTTTACATTTTCTTTTTGTTTTCATGTATTTTTTCTATTTTTTCTTTGATTTCCTGGTTGATCCATTCATTGTTTAGGGGCATGTTGTTTTACTTCTATGTATATGTTGTCTTTTTTTTTCTCTTCGATTGACCTCAAGTTTCAGAACACTGTGGTCAAAAAATATGCATGATATGATCTGAATCTTTTTGTACTTCTTGAGGCCTGATTTGTGACCTCATGCATAATCTATTCTGGGGGAGGTCCCATGCATACTTGAGAAGAATGTGTAATCTTCTTGAGGGTCTTGAAGGGGAGGGGGTGGGGGGATGGGCAAGCCTGGTGGGGGGTATTGAGAGCATGTATTGAATGGAGCACTGGCTGTGGGGCATAAACACATGAATGAATGAATCTTGGAACACTGAAAAAAATAAAATAAATAAATAGATAGATAAGAATAAATTCCAATTTGTTCATTCCCCCCCCCAAAAAAAAGAATGTTTAACCTTCTGCTTTAGGGTGGAATGTTCTGAATATACCTTTTAAATCCATCTGTCCAGTGTGTCATGGAATGCCATTGTTTCCTTTAAATTTTCAGGTGAGCTGACCAGTCACTTGATATAACTGAGGTGTTAAAGTCCCCCACAATTATTGTTCTTTATTCCTTTTTAAAAGATTTTATTTATTTATTTGACAGAGAGAGAGAGAGAACACAAATGGGCAGAGAGGAAGGCAGAGAAAGAGGGAAAAGCAGGCTCCCTGCTGAGCAGAGAGCCTGATGTGGGACTCAATCCCAGGACCCTGAGATCATGACCTGAGTGGAAGGTGGAGGCTTAACCCTCTGAGCCACCCAGGCACCCCTTCTTGTTCCTTTATGTTTGTTTTTACTTTTTTTTATTATTTGTGTACTCCCAAGTTGGGTGCATAAAGATTTCAATTGTTAGATCTTCTTGTTGCCTTGTCCCCTTTATTATGATACATGTCCTTCTTCATCTTTTTTACAATGTCTGGTTTAAAGTCTAGGTTTCATGATATAACTATAGTTCCTCTGGCTTTCTTTTGATGTTCATTAGTGTTATAAATGTTTCTCCATCTCCTTACCTTCAACCAGCAGGTGTCTTTAGGTCTAAGTGTGTTTTTTATAGGCAGCATTAACAAGTCTTTATTTTTCAACCATTCTGACACCTTATGACTTTTGATTACAGTGTTTAGTCCATTTATATTCAGAGTAATTATTGATAGCTATGTATTTAGTGCCATTTTATTACTTGTTTTGTCATTGTTGCTGCAGATTTTCTCTGATCCTTTGTTTTTGTCAGTTTGTCTCTCATTTCCACTCAAAGAGACCACTTTAATATTTTTTGTGGGGCTGGTTTAGTAGTCAAGGACTCTTTTGTTTTCCTGTGAAACTTCATCTCTCCACCTATTCTGAAAGATAACCTTGCTGGATAGAGTATTATTGGCTGCATATTTTCCCCATTCAGCATGCTGAATATATCATGCCACTTCCATCTGACTTGCCAAGTTTCTGTTGAGAGATCTGCAGCTAGCCTTATGGATATTCCCTTGTAATTTAGGGACTTCTTTTGTCTTGATGCATTAAATATATTTTCCTTACCATTATATTTTTCAAATTTAATGACATAGGTCTTAGTGTGGGCATGATTTTGTTCATTGTGCCTCCTGGATCTGGATGTCTGTGTTCTTTCCCAGATTACAGAAGTTTTCATGTACTGTTTTCTGAAATAAATTTTCTGACCCTTTTTCCCTCTCCTCTTCTGGAACTGTAAAACACAAATGTTATTACATTTAATGATGTCACTGAGTACCATAAATCTATTCTTGTGTTCTCACAATTCTTTATCATTTTTGTTTGGCTTCACTTTTTTTCATTATTTTGTCTTCTAAATCATTAACTTGTTCCTCTGCTTCATCCAGCTTGCTGGTCATTGCATCAACTCTTTTAATTCTTTTATCTCTGTTGTGTCTCATTGATGTCTTCCATTGTTTCCTCAAGCCCAGATAGTATCTTTGTCATTGTTGCTTTAAGTTCTCCATCAGTTATGTTAATTATATCTGTTTTACTTAGATCCTAGAATTCCTCTGAGTTGGCATTTTTCTAAGTCACTGCCTTCATCCATGTGTCAGAAAAGCCAGTTATGTTTCCTTCTTCTGACAGTAATGCCTTTATGAAGTAGAAGCCATATATTGTCCAGGGCCTGGCACCTCAGAGCATCTCTGTTGTGTGCTGTTTGTGCTTTGCTTTTGTGTTTTGGCTGCTCTATCCTTCAGGCCACTCGTTTGCTGAGGCCCTTCCTGCCTATTTTGGGCAGTGTTTGATCCCTGGTCTGTATATAACAAGTTTTAAGTAGGTGTGACCTTGTCTGCTTATAAGACGAGACCTGTCACTACTTTCACCATACTTGAGGACCCGAAGAACTCTGTGATCAGGAGATGTGGTGCTGCTCTTCTTGGGGAGAGACCTCTTGCACTGGGGTTGAAGGAAGCGTGACTGGTAAGTGCAGTCCCACCAGATCATAGGGATGTGGTGCTTGGGATATGCAAGCTGGGCAGCCAGTGTCAGCACTGCCCTTATTCACACAACTAGCTCTATGTTTATGCTGAAGTTTGGGGGAAGAAAATTGCACTGCTGTGCTCCCTTTTTTCTGGAGAGATGTCTCTGAATACTGCCTGTAAGGTATGTACCTGGAGATGAAGGAAAAATCTCCCCACTGTCACACCAGGCACTCTTCTCATTACTGTTTCCATGCTGTCAGTACCTGGGTTGTTTGCCTGACTTTTATTCAAGAGCAGAGAAGTGCTCTTTGAGCTCTATCCCAGCCAAGACCACTGAGCTTTAAAACTCCAGACTTTAAGTCCTGCTATTTTTAAGAACTCTTGAAATTCAAGCCTCCCTCATTTTCCAAGCCAATGGCTTTGGGTAAATGTTCTCCTTGTAAGTTCCCATGTGCTTCTCTCTCTCTCTCTCTCTCTCTCTCTCTCTCTCTCTCTCTCTCTCCCTTCTTTGTAATCTCAGCTCCCTTCCCTCCACAGCACTTGTGATCCCTTTCTTTCCTAAACTACATCTCTGCACTTCCCACCTCCTTCAGTGTGAACCCTTCTCTCCCTTTAATTGTCGAGATTTTTTTTTTATCAGTCTTCAGGTCTGTTTCTGTGGTATTTGGAATGATGTGATAGATATATAGCTATGTTCATGGACAGGGATGACCTAGGCTTATTCCTGTCATCCTCTCCCCAAAATTCAGCTATGTTTTTTTTTCCCCTAAGTTGTTTTGGTCACTTTGTGTCCTTTGAATTATATATATATAAAGTTTAGAGTCATTTTGTCATTTTCTACAAAGAAATCTACTGTGGTTCTGTTTAGAGTAGTTTTGAATATATAGATAAATTTGGAGAGAATAGCATTTTAGCAATATTAAATATCTTGACCCTGAAATATATATCTTAATTAATATAAGTGTTTAAATTTTACCCAGAAATAGTTTGTTGTTTTAATTGTGGAGCTTGTCAGATTTATCCTTCATTATTTCATATTTCTATGATATTTTCAATTTTGCATTTCAATTTCTGATTATTTGTTGGATTGTAAATACCCATCTTGTATCCTGTAATCTTTCTAAACTCATTCATTTCTAGTTGATTTTTCATGAATTCTATTTAATTATCTACATAAATGATCATATTATCTAGCAATAAAGATATCTTCATTTCCTCCTTCCAATTTGAATATTTTTTATCTCACAGCATTATCTAGAATTTCCAACACAATGTGGAATATAAATGATGAGAGTGGATATCTATGTTTTGTATTTGACCTTAGTAAGGAGTCATTCAGCCTTTCACCAGTAAGTATGATATTAAGCATAGGGGTTTTGTACATGCACTTTATAAAGTTGAGAAGTTCATTCTACTTCCAGTTTTCTATGTTTATCAATAATGGACGTTAGACTTTAATTTTGTAGTATCATGACTACATTGATTTTTTTTAATGTTAAACTAATCTTGTATTCCTGGGACAACCTCCACTGGATCCAAACTGCTTGATGACTTCTTTCAGTTGGTGTATATCTGAAAAAGTTTTTATTTCATGGTCAACTTTGAATGATAGTCTAGTTGGATATAACAACCTGATTGAGTTTTTCTTCAAGTATTTTAATAAAATTATTGCACCGCTGTCTTATCACATGTATTGTTTCCCATGAGAAACCCAATACTACACTTATCTTTGTTTCTCTGTACATGACATATTATTTTCTGGCTGCTTTTAATTTTTCTATTTATAATTAATATTAAAACATTTTATGTGCCTTTGTGCTTCTTATACTTGGGTATCATTGAGCTTCTTGGGTCAATGTGTTTATAGTTTCATCCAATTTGGAACATTTTAACATATTATTTATTCAAATATTTTTCTGTCTCCTCTCCAATTCTTTGAGAGACTTTAATTACAAGATACATTGGGCTACTTAAAATTCTCTTACAGGTGACTGATGCTCCTCATTCAATATTTTCTTTCTCTTTCACTTTGGATATTTTGAATTTGTTGTGCCTTCAAATTCACTAATCTTTTCTCTTGCAGCATCTACTATCCCATTAATACTATCCAATATTTTTTCCCCCACCTCAGACATAGTAGTTTTTATCTCTAGAAGTTTTATTTGGTCTTTTTATATCCACCATATTTCCATTTAACTTATTAAACATATAAAATACAGTTAAATAACTGCATTCATTTCCTCCTCTGCTAATTCTAGCATGTGTCCATTCTGGGTCATTTTCATTTAATTATTTTTTCTCCTCATAGGTCATATTTTTCTGCTTCTCTTCTTTTTCTGGTAGTTTTTGATGAATGACACTGTAAATTTTACCTTATTGGGTACCATATATTTTTACATTTACATAATATTTAACTTTGATCTGGGATGCCAATACGTAATTCACAATTACGTGGAAATTGATCCTTCCTGAATTTGCTTTTAGGATTTGTTAGGGAGAATATGAGCAGAATTTAGTCTACAATGAGCTTTTTGTGTGCCTTATACAATGACTCATGAATTGTGTTTTCCAGTATAGTTGGTAGGTAAGTCACTCTTCCTGGCCCATCTAAACACTAAATACAGTCATTTCAAATATTTTCAGATGGATCTTTTTCCAGACTTAGTTTCTCCATACATATGTACCCTTATTCAAGTATAAACCTCTGCAGAATTTCTGATTTTTCTCTCTGCATAGTTCTCTTCACTCCAATATTCTGTTTGGCAAATTCTGGCCATCTTATTCTCCCTGGCCTCTTAGTTCCATCTTTTCAACTGAAAGCGTCCTTTTAGACTCCAGTTGGGCATCTCCTCCCTGCATCAGAGCCTAGGAGCTTTTTGAAGGCAGTAATATATGCCAGGAAGCTTTAGTATCACTATTGTTCATTTTTGTGGCAGTCCCTAAGGTGACAATCTTGTTATCCTACCACCTGGTTTTCACGTCCTTATATAATCCTTTCATCTGAATATGGGTAGGATCTGTGACTTGATTCTAACCAACAGAATATAGTAAAAATGATTGGATGTCATTCTTATAATAATGTTACATTATAAAAGACTTTGTCTTGCTAGCAGACACAGTCTAGATTCTACAGACTCTCCCTGATGGCTTGAAAACACAAGTGACCATGTTTTCAAAGCCTATATGACAAGAAATTATGGGAAGCATCTAGAACCTGTGGGTAACCGGAACTAAGAAATGCCTCTACAACTATAGGCAGCCTCTTCTAGGACATAAGGGTAGCCTCCAGGTAAAACCCAACAATATGTCAAGGCCTCATAATTATAGCCACAAAGAATGTATTGTTCCAACAACCTGTGTGAAGTTAAAAGTGTATTCATCCACATTCAAGCCTCCGTATGTGAACACAGACTAGTTACCTCCTTAATTGCATCTTTGTGAGACCCAAAGCATAAGGACCAGCTAAAGCATGCCTGGAATCCAGACTCACAGAAATGGTGAGGTAATAGGTGCATATTATTTTACGTAGCTAAGATTGTGGTATTTGTCATGCAGCATATAACTATTATAACTAATACATATAACTAATACAGTTGCCAGGTGTCCAGTGTTTTGAAAACTATTGTTTCATATATTTAGTTCAGGTATCTGGTCATTTCAGGTAGGAATATAAATCTAGTATAATGGAGTCTAGGTCAGAAGTGGAAGTCCATGTATCATATTTTCTTTTACTTTAAATTTATTTTATTTTTTCAGTGTTCCAAGATTCATTGCCCATGTATCATATTTTTAAGTTTTAACTTAAATAATGAAATAAAATAAAGTGTTAAAATTCAGTTCCTCAGTTGCATTAGCCACATTCAAAGTAAGAAACAGTCTAGCTATGGTAACTATATTGTGGTAAACACTCTACTCTAACTGCCAGTGGTAACTGTATTGGGGTAAACACTCTAACCAAAATATGAATCAAATGAACAAATGGCAGTTGTCGTGATTCAGCATTCTCATTCTCAGGCTTCATCTCAGTAGAATATGTTTTGAGACAAAGTAAGTTGAGAAAGATGATATGAAGTGAAATAAAGACATGAGTCCAGATTATCCCTAGAGCAATGATGTTATATTACTCATGTCATACAAACTTACAGAGAATTTACAAATGATGGACAGTTTGGGACAGAAGGTAAAGAGAAGTGAGACTTGAAAGGTGTGTGTGCAAGTGTATGTAAGTGGTATTCAACATTTTATATATAAGTGGTATTCAAAATATTTTATAGTTCATTTTAATAACCCCTCTAAACCTCAAGTACTCTGGTCACAACTATATTAGTCTTTCCAAATGCATTCATCCTTCTCAATTCCTTATATTGGTTAATGGTATTTCCATTTACCTAGTCAATGTTTTTGTTTGTTTGTTTGTTTGTTTGAAGATTTTATTTAGTTGACAGAGAGAGCTCACAAGCAGGAGGAGTAGTAAGCAGAGCAAGAAGGAGGAGTAGGATCCCCACTGAGCAGAAAGCCTGACTTGGGGCTCAAACCTAGAACCCCAGGATCATGACCTGAAGGCAGACGACCAAACAACTGAGCCACCCAGGTGCCCCCTACCTAGTTACCATGGTAAAAAAGAAAGAAAGAAAGAAGAGAGAAAGAAAGAAAGAAAGAAAGAAAGAAAGAAAGAAAGAAAGAAAGAAAGAAAGAAAAATTAGGAGTCACTTATGGTTTCATTCACTCATTAATTCTTTCCACATTGATGCATTTACCAAGTCGAGCAATTTTTCTTCTTAACATCTATTGTGTTCACTGCCCACTTCTATCCTCATGGTTACTGCCTTCATTCAGACCTTCATCATTTCCTGTGTGGAGTACTGAAATTGTAATAGCATTGCGTTCCTAGCTTCAGTTTAATACTTTTCCAATTCTGCTAGAGTTTTATCAATTTTACTGATTTTTACCCAGAATTAGATTGTTCATTGATTTTATCTATCCCTTTCATATTTTAATTTCAATGATCTCTGCTCTTATAATTTGCTTTGTTTTTGATTTCAGTTTGTTTTGTTCTCATTTTTCCAGTTTATTGAAATACAAACTTAGATGTTTGAGCCCTTTCTTCATTTCCAATGTGAGCATGTAGTGTTGCTACTAAAAATTTTAGTACTGTTTTAGCTATATCCTACACATTATGATATCTGTATTTTCATTTTTATGTACTAATGTGCATTTCTATTTCTTCTGTGATTTTCTCTTTGACTCATGGATTATTTAGAAGCATGTTCTTTAATTTATATATAATTAGTTAATGTTCATGTTGTTTTTCTGTTACTGATTTTTAGTTTGATTCTAGTGAAGTCAGAGTATACAATGTGTAGGATTTCAATCTTTTAAAACTATTGAGATTTGTTTTACAGTTTTGAATGAGGCCTATCTTGATAACTGTTCCAGAGAACTTTTAAAACTATGTGTTCTTTTCTTCCTGGGTGGAGTGTTTTATACATGATCTCTATATTTTGACTAGATATTTTTGGTTGACTATGTTGTTACAAATCTTTGTCCTTATTGATTTTCTGTCTAGTAGCTCTATCAGTTTCTGAGAAAAGGATGTTGAAATATCCCTCTATAATTGTATATTTTCCTATTTTCTTTTCTGCTCTATCATTTTTTGCTTCATGCATCTTGAAGATCTGTTGCTTTTGTACACTTTTGGGGATTGTTATGTCTTCCTGGTGGATATATCACTTTACGTTATGTAATGACTTTTTCCTCTGGTAATTTTATTTATTTTAAAGTATATTTTAGTTTTGTTGATTGCTTCCTTCACTGTGCAGAAGCCTTTTCTCTTGATAAAATCTCAATAGTTCATTTTTGCTTTTGTTCCTTTCCTTCTGGTGATGTGTCTAGAAAGAAGTTACTGTGGCCAAGGCCAGAGAAGTTGCTGCATATGTTCTCCCTTATGATTTTGATGGTTTCCTTTGTCACATTTAGATCTTTCACCCGTTTTGAATTTATTTTCCTGTATGGTGTAAGAAAGTTGTCCAGTTTCATTCTTCTGCATGTTTCTGTCCAGTTTTCCCACCATCTTTGTTGAGGAGACTTTCTTTTTTAAATTGGATATTCTTTCTGTTTTGTTGAAGTTTAGTTGACCATACAGTTATAGGTCCACTTCTGAGTTTTCTATTCTGCTCCATTGACCTATGTGTCTGTTTTTGTGCCAGTATAATACTGTCTTAATGACTATAGCTTTGTAATGTAGCTTGATGCTTGGATTTGTTATGCCTCCAGGTTTGGTTTTCCTTTTCAGGATTGCTTTGGCTATTCAGGGTCTTTTGTGGTTCCATACAAATTTAGGATTGTTTTTTCTAGCTCTGTGAAAAATCCTGATCACCACCACCAAATAAATAAATAAATAAATAAATAAATAAATAAATAAATAGATAGATAGATAAATCAATTTTTATTTAA
The DNA here is from genome assembly GCA_004023965.1 of Spilogale gracilis. NCBI lineage: Eukaryota > Metazoa > Chordata > Mammalia > Carnivora > Mephitidae > Spilogale > Spilogale gracilis. Next base: position 74,747 of record PITA01002146.1, on the reverse strand, counting down.
TTTTTTAATTTAAATTCAATTAGCCAACATATAGTAGTACAGCATTAGTTTCAGATGTAGAGGGAAGCAATCAACAAAACTAAAAGTCAGCTCATGCAATGGAAGAAGATATTTGCAAATGACGTATCTGATAAAGAGTTAATATCCAAAATCTATAAAGAACTTATGAAACACAACATCCACAAAACAAATAATCCAGTTAAGAAGTTGTCAGAAGACATGAACAGACACTTTTCCAAAGAAGACATCTGAATGAATAACAGACACATGAAACAATGTATGACATTGCTCATTATTGGAGAAAGATAAATCAATACTATGATGAGTTACCTCCTCACACCTGTCAGAATGGAAAATTTTAACAATTCAGGAAACAACAGGTGTTGTCAAAGATGTGGATAATGGCATTGTTGGTGGGAATGCAAACTAGTGCAGGCACTGAGGAAAACAGTATGGAAGTTTCTCAAAAAGGTAAAAATAGAACTACCCACTGAACCAGCGATTGAACTACTAGGCATTTAACCAAAAATACAAAAATACAGATTCAAACATGGACACTCACCCCGATGTTTATAGCAGGATTATCAACAATAGCCAAGCTATGAAAAGAGCCCAAATGTCCACTGACTGATGGATAAAGAAGATGTGGAGAGTGTGTGTGTATGTGTCTCTCTGTGTGTAGACAGTCTCAGCCATCAAAAATTGCCATGAAATTTTTTATTTTACTTAACCATCAAAAAATGCAATCTTGCTATATGCAACAAGATGGATAGAACTACAGTGTGTTATGCTAAGCAAAATAAATCAGTCAGAGAAAGACAAATACTATTTGGTTTCACTCATGTGGAATTTTGAACACAAAACAGATGACTAAATTGGTAGGGAAAAAAGAGAGAGAGAGAGGGAAAAACAAACCAAAAGAAACTCTTAAAGATAGGGAACAGAGAGGAGTCAAGATGGCAGAAGGCCAGTTGACCACATTTCGGGGAGTTCCCTGAAGAGAGCTGAATTCCAGCAAAAAAAGAACTACAGGACCACTGTGAACACCCATGAAATCAGCCTGAAATGTGATATTTCGCACTTCTGGATCACCATGGGAGACAAGGACCATCAGCAAAAAGGTAGAAACAAGTAAGAGGGACCGGAGGCTTGCCCCCAGAGACAGGGGTGTGGAGAAGGAAGCCCACAGAGCTGAACCATTGAAAGCAAATACCCCAAAACGAAAGTGCTCTGTGAGTGAGGAATAACAGCAGATTACGGTCTGAATCCGGCCGAGACAGAAACGGGAACACAGCGGAGCCCGCAGCAAGGCAAGGAGACTTTTTAAAATTTTTTTGCCGCCACTGGCGCCACCGCCGCCGCCGCTACCTCAGCCAATGCCGAGGCCGCCGCAGCTGCCACGAGAGCGGTGGGCATGGATTCTATTTTTTCCGCCGCTGCCTTTCTTTCCCGCTTCTCTCCACCACGTGGGCCGGGCGCGGACCCCCCAGGGAAGGCGATTTTACAGACTTGCTTGGGACCGGAGAGGCCGCAGGTCCCGGGGCACAGGCAAGGTCACGCGATCCAAAAGGAGTTGTGATTTTGAGGGGCAGGAGTGAAGCGACAAGCGGGGGCGGGAGCAGAAATCAATACAACATCTGCGCCAGCCTGTTTGTGACAGGCTGCCAACCAGGAGGATGGAAAGAGCCCCTCTCTGTGTAGAGGCTCTCTCTGGGAGGGAGGTCTGGGTGCAGACATCTTGCTCCGACCTGGCTTCCTCAGCCGCTGAAAAAAGACGTGAAAGAACAACACTCCACTACCAGAGAAGTGTACCTGATAACCTGGTTACCATTGAAACCAGCCTCTAGCAAGGGGGCGGAGAGACGCAGCCCAGGTAGAAGGACTGAAACAGAGTGGCAGGCCCCGCCCCCAGAAAGCAAGCCAGAAGCTCAGGAGGACAACACTCCAATGCAAAACCCCAAATCGGGGGAAAGGCAATTTATTAAACTCCTGGCACTGACTACAAGTACCAAAAGCCCTACAACTCATTGATACAGTTTTCCACCTTATTTACTTTTTTAAACTTTTTTTCTATTTTTACTTTCAAAGCTTCCACTTTAAGATTAAAAATACATTCTCACAGTTTTTCTTCGTTCAATTTTTAACCCCCTTCTTATCACAACGTGATACCCAATACAACACCCCATAACATTTTTTTTACCCTGAATTTTTTTCAAACACACTCCTGTATTTTCTGCTTTTGTTGTTGCCTCTTATTTCCCTGTTCATTTCTCTGTTTTTCCCTTTCTTCTCTCCTCTTTCCTTTATTCTCTCTTTTACGTGTACATGTAGATATAAGCTTCAAGTCAATCCCACATCCCTATTCAATACTACCCCTATATACAACCAGTTCTAATCTCCCTATATCTTTGGAAAGTGGGCTACTCCAACAATAATAACAAGACAAACTCGGGAGTGACTGAAACGCATTCCTTGCCCACAGGAAGTGTCTGCCCTCACCTTCCCATTCTAGTTTGTCAGTGTGTTTGTGTAATTGTCTTTGCTTTTATATTATATAATTACTGGTCCTGGGGGTTATATAGGTTAGGCTTCGCTTTTTGATCTCTTCACTTACCCTTGGTAACCCTTTTCTTTACCCTGTAACAGTTTTGTACCATATAAATCCCACCACAGGGCCCCGCTCTGGCAGGGGTTTCTTTTCTTCTTTCTTCTCTTCTGTTTTCTTTTTTCTTTCTCCTCCCTTTTCGGTGGTGAACTCTGGATGCTCCAAAACCTTGCAACGACCAATACACCTAGATAGTGGCTGATATATTTAGCCATACACACTCTCAACCACTCCTCACCACAATGACTTGGAGAAGGAACAGCCAACAGAAGAAGACCCCAAGACTGAAACCTCAGTCACAGAATTACTGGAAATGAACATAAACAATATGACAGAAATGGAATTCAGGGAAGCAATATTCCAAGCAATGGTCAATTTAGAAAAGAACATTAGTCTCAAAGTAGAAGCCATAGTAACAGAAGTGAAAGCTGAGGTTAAAAGACTTTAGATGAGATGCAATCTAATTTAAATATGCTAACAGCCAGAGTAAGTGAAGCTGAAGATCATATCAGTGATTTAGAAGACACACGGAATAAGTAGGAGGAGCAAGAGAAGTCTTGGAGCAAACAGCTAAAATCCCAGGAAAACAAAATAAGGGAAATAAATGATGCCATGAAATGCTCCAATATCAGAATTATTGGAAACCTTGAAGAAATTGAGAGAGAGAAGCCTAGAAAATATTGTTGAACAAATCATGGATGAAAATTTCCCAAATCTTAGGAATGAAACAAATCTTCATGTCCTAGAAGTAGAGAGGAAACCCCCCAAGTTCAATGAGGCCAGAAAAACCTCAGGCACATAACAGTAAAATTATCGAACCACAAAACCAAAGAATATGTCTTAGGGGCAGCTAGGAGAAAGCGATCCCTTACCTATAGAGGGAGGACCATCAGAATAACGTCAGACATTTCCACAGAAACCTGGCAAGCCAGAAAGGGCTGGCAAGACATATTCAGGAAGTTACATGACAAAAATATGCAACCAAGGATAATGTATCCAGCAAAGTTGACCTTCAAAATGGAAGGAGAAATAAAGAGCTTCCAAGAACACCAAGGTCTAAAAGATTATGCGACCACCAAACCAGCACTGCAAGAAATGCTAAGAAGGGTGCTATAGAGGAGAAACGAACCCAAGAGCGACACAAAACAGTAATATACAGAGATAAATTATAGAACATGAACTCCATAGGCAACATGATGTCAATACAAACATATCTATCAATAATCACCTTCAATGTGAACGGACTAAACGCTCCAATAAAAAGACACAGGGTTGCAGACTGGATAAAACGACAGGACCCATTCATATGCTGTTTACAAGAGACTCATCTTGAATCTAAAGACACTTTCAGATTGAAAGTGAGGGGATGGAAGACCATCTTTCACGCCAATGGACCCCAAAAGAAAGCCGGGGTAGCGATTCTCATATCAGATGAATTGGATTTTAGTCTAAAGACTCTAGTCACATACACAGAAGGACACTACATCATTCTTAAAGGGTCTATACATCAAGAAGATCTAACAATTGTAAATATTTATGCCCCTAACATGGGAGCAGCCAACTACATAAGCCAACTGTTAAACAAAATAAAGAATCATATTGATGCAAATACATTAATCGTAGGAGATCTTAACACACCACTCTCAGCAATGGACAGGTCATCTAAACAGAAAATCAACAAAGAAATAAAAGCCTTGAATGACACATTAGACCATATGGATCTCATAGATATATTCAGAACATTCCACCCTAAAACAGCAGAATATTCATTCTTCTCGAGCGCACATGGAACTTTCTCCAGAATAGACCACATACTAGGTCACAAATTAGGGGTCAACCAATACCAGAAGACTGAAATTATTCCCTGCATATTCTCTGACCACAATGCCATGAAACTGGAACTCAATCACCATAAAAAGTTCAGGAAAAAATCAAACACTTGGAAGCTAAAGACGATCCTACTCAAGAATATGTGGATCAACCAAGAAATCAAAGAACTGAAACCAATGAGAATGAAGATACATCAATGCAAAACCTATGGGATACAGCAAAGGCAGTCCTAAGGGGGAAATTCATAGCCATCCAAGCCTCACTCAAAAAAAATTAAAAAATCCCGAATACACCAACTCTCATTACACCTTAAAGAACTGGAAAATCAACAAAAAATTAAACCAACCCCCCCACACATGGTGGGAAATAATAAGGATTAGAGCAGAGATGAATGTATCAGAAACTAGAGATACAGTAGAACGCATCAATGAAACTAGAAGCTGGTTCTTTGAAAGAATCAATAAGATTGATAAAACATTGGCCAAACTAATCCAAAAGAAAAGGGAGAAGACCCAAATTAACAAAATCATGAATGAAAGGGGAGAGATCATGACTAACACCAAGGAAATAGAAACAATCATCAAAAATTACTATCAACAACTATATGCCAATATGTTTAACAATCTAGAAGAGATAGATACGTTCCTAGAAACCTATAAACTACCAAGACTGAAACAGGAAGGCATTGACAATCTGAATAGACCTATATCTAGTAATGAGATTAAATCAGTGATCAAAAACCTCCCCAAAAACAAGAGTCCAGGCCCAGACGGATTCCCTGGGGAATTCTACCAAACATTCAAAGAAGAAATAACACCTATTCTCCTGAAGCTCTTTCAAAAAATAGAAATGGAAGGAAAATTTCCAGACTCTTTCTATGAAGCCAGCATCACTCTAATCCCCAAACCAGGCAAAGACCCCATCAAAAAGGAGAACTTCAGACCAATATCGCTGATGAATACGGATGCCTAGATTCTCAACAAGATCCTTGCTAACAAGATCCAACAATACATTAAAAAGATTATCCACCATGACCTGGTGGTTTTTATCCCAGGGATGCAAGGGTGGTTCAACATTCGCAAAACAATCAACGTGATAGAACAAATCAATAAGACAATAGAGAAAAACCACATGGTACTCTCAATTGATGCAGAAAAGTCATTTGACAAAATACAACATCCGTTCCTGATCAAAACTCTTCAAAGTATAGGGATGGAAGGAACATTTCTCAACCTCATAAAATCTATCTATGAAAAACCCACAGCGAATATCATCCTCAATGGGGAAAAACTGACAGCCTTTTCTCTGAGATCAGGAACAAGGCAAGGATGCCCACTCTCACCACTACTATTCAACATAATGTTAGAAGTCCTAGCAACAGCAATCAGGCAACAGAAAGAAATAAAAGGTATCCAGCTTGGCAAAGAGGAAGTCAAACTCTCTCTCTTTGCAGATGACATGATACTCTATGTGGAAAACCAAAAGACTCTACCCCCAAACTACTAGAACTCATACAACATTTCAGTAATGTGGCAGGATACAAAATCAATGCGCAGAAATCAGTTGCATTCTTATACACTAACAACAAAATACAGAAAGGGAAATCAGAGAATCGATTCCATTTACTATAGCACCAAAAACTATAAGATACTTAGGAATAAACCTAACCAAAGAAGTCAAGGTTCTGTACTCGAGGAACTACAGAACACTCATGAAAGAAATTGAAGAAGACACAAAAAGATGGAAGAGCATTCCATGCTCATGGATCGGAAGAATAAACATTGTCAAAATGTCTATACTGCCCAGAGCAATCTACACTTTCAATACCATTCTGATCAAAATTCCACCAACATTCTTCAAAACGTTAGAACAAACAATGCTAAAATTTATATGGAACCAAAAAAGACCCCGAATCTCTAAGGAATTGCTGAGGAAGAAAAGCAAAGCTGGGGGCATCTCATTACCTGACTTCAGGCTTTATTACAAAGCTGTGATTACCAAGACAGCATGGTACTGGCACAAAAACAGAGAACTAGACCAATGGAACAGAGTGGAGAGCCCACATATGGACCCACAAATCTATGGTCAAATCATCTTTGACAAAGCAGGAAAAAATATCCAGTGAAAAAAAGACAGTCTCCTCAACAAATGGTGCTGGGAAAATTGGACAGCTACATATAGAAGAATGAAACTAGACCATTCTCTTACACCACACACAAAGGCAAACTAGAAATGGATGAAAGACCTCTATGTGAGGCAGGAATCCATCAAAATCCTGGAAGAGAACATGGGCAGTAACCTCTTTGACATCGGCCACAGCAACTTCTTTCAAGACACGTCTCCAAAGGCAAAGGAGACAAAAGCGAAAATGAAATTCTGAGAATTCATCAAAATAAAAAGCTTCTGTACAGCAAAGGAAACAGTCAACAAAACAAAAAGGCAACCCACAGAATGGGAGAAGATATTTGCAAATGACACTACAGACAAAGGGCTGGTATCCAAGATCTATAAAGAACTACTCAAACTCAACACCCAAAAAGAAGATGAACACATCAAAAAATGGGCAAGGGACATGAAGAGACACTTCTCTGTAGAAGATATACAAACAGCTAACAGACACATGAAAAAATGTTCAGTGTCACTAGCTATCAGGGAAATTCAAATCAAAACCACACTGAGATACCACCTTACACCAGTCAGAATGGCCAAAATTAACAAGACAGAAAACAACAAGTGTTGGAGAAGCTGCGGAGAAAGGGGAACCCTCTTACACTGTTGGTGGGAATGTAAACTGGTGCAGCCACTTTGGAAAGCAGTGTGGAGATTCCTTACAAAATTAAAGATAGAGCTATCCTATGACCCTGCAATTGCACTACTGGGCATTTACCCCAAACGTACAGATGTAGTGAAAAGAAGGGCCATATGTACACCAATGTTCATCGCAGCAATGGCCACAATCGCCAAACCGTGGAAAGAGCCAAGGTGCCCATCAACAGATAAATGGATAAAGAAGATGTGGTACATATATACAATGGAATACTATGCCTCCATCAGAAAGGATGAATATCCAACTTTTGTAGCAACATGGACTGGACTGGAAGAGATTATGCTGAGTGAAATAAGCCAAGAAGAGAAAGTCAAGTATCACATGGTTTCACTTACTCGTGGTGCATGAGGGGTAAACTGGAGGACAGTGGGAGAAGGAGAGTAAATGGGAACTAGGGTAATCTAGGGAGGGAAATGAAACAACAGAGACTTTGAACACAGAAACAAACTGAGGGACTTGGAGGGAGGGGGGTGGAGGGATGGGAGATCCTGGTGGTGGGTACTGGGGACGCCTAAAGTGTGGAGCACTGGGTGTGGGGATGGGGAATGAATCTTGGAACACTGGAAAAAAAATTTAGTAACAATTGAAAAAATGTGAAAAAAAAGATAGGGAACAAACTGAGGATTGACATAGGGAAGTGGGTAGAATATTGGCTAGAGGGGTGATGAGTATTAAGGTTACTTTTTATGATGAGAATGGAGTGTTGTATATGTGATGAATCACTAAATTCTACTCTGTGGCCAATATAATACTATATGTTAAATAACTAGAATTTAAACATTTGGAGAGAAAAAAAATAAAGTCTATTTTATCTGATGTTAACACAGATGCTCACTCCTGGCTTTTGTGATTAACATTTGCATGGTATATTTTCCCATAAATATTTGCACGGTCTATTTTTTCCTATCATTTGCATTTCAGCCTACCTATGCTACTGAATTTGAAATGTTATAAACAGCATAAAATTAGGTTGTTTTTTTATCAATTCTGCCAATATATCTAAATTTTACTTGATGTATTTAAGATAATTATTGTCATATTAGGGCTTAGGTTGGTTATTTTATTATTTTCTATTTCTTGTTTTACATTCTTGTGTTTCATTCTTTTCTTCCTGTGTAACTTGAACATTTTTAGGTTTCTATTTTATTTTAGGGGCTTTTTAGTATATTATTTTGTATAGTTTTTGAAGTAATCACTCTGGTTATCAAATACTCATATTATGACTTGTCATAGTTGACTGGTATCAGTAACTTAACCCTTCTAATGAAGTGTGGAAAGCTTACTTCTGTTTATGTGCCTTTAATTCTCATAGTTTTAAGTACCATTGTCTTGAGTAACAAACAGATGGTACTAGTACTTTTGTTTTAATCACCAAACATAGTATAGAAAATTCATGAGGAGCAAGAAAGGCATATTTCTGCACTTTCTGTTGTTATTTCTTCCTGCCTACTGCCCCCAAATTCGTCTTCTATCATTTTCCTTTTCTGTGAAGAACTTCCTTTAGTCATCATTTCGGAGTAGGCAAGCACCAACAAATTATTTTACTTCTTTTTCATTTGAAAATGTCTACTGGTTCTTTCACTCCCTGAAGGATAGTTTTGCAAAACAAAGAATTATTTTTTGAAAGTTATTTTCTTCAACATGTGAAAAAATATTGGCCTTCTGGTCTCCAATATTTCTTATTTCAGATAAGAAATCCACTGTCATTTGAATTGGTATTCTTCCATAAGTAATGCACCATTTCTCTCTGGCAGCATTCAAGATTTTTTGCATTATCTTTAGTTTTCAGAAGTTTAATTATGATGTGCCTAGGTGTGGATTTCTTTGCACTTATCTTGCTTGGAATTCACTCAGTTTCTTGAATCTGTAGGGAATGATAGATTTTTTTCCCCAAAATAGGATGCTTTTGCCACTATATCTTTGAGTATTCTTTATGTCCTATTCTCTGTCTCCTCATATATTAGGACTTCAATGATACAAATATAAAAATACCTTTTGTTATTGTTCCACAGTATTTTAAGGCTATTTTCTCTCTCTAGTTCCAATTAGGTAAATTCTATCAATCTGTCCTCAGGTTCACTGATTATGTTTTCTTTTATTACCACTCAAATCTTGAGGAATCCCACAGGTTTATTTGTTATAGTATTCTTCAGTCCTACAATTCTCATTTGGTTCTTTTATAACATTGATTGCTTTTTTGAGATTTTCTCCTTTTTTATTTGTTTCAAAGTAACGTGTAACTACATATTGGAACAGTTTTATAATGGATGCTCTAAAATCCTTATCAGATAATTCCATTATCTAATTCACCTTAATATTTGTGTCAATTGATTGTCTTTTATCATTCAAGCTGTGATTTTCCTGGTTCTTGGTATTCTGGGTGATTTTTTTATTATATCCTGCATACTTTGGCCATTATATTATGATATTTTTGGTTTTATTAAAATCTATTTATTTTACCAGGCAGACACATAGGTCCTGGCCTACATTTATGGCTTGTCGTTCCAATGGTATTTTCTGGTGGTATTTTAATTTTCAAATCAGGTGTAGTGTTATTTTAATTTGCTTGATTTATTTGATATCATCTGGGCCATCTGGGCCTCTGTGTGGGAAAATGGGTTTTCCATAATTCAGGGATGAATAGCACACTTACTAAGCTGTACATATATAGTGTCTTGATCACTTTTGCCGGTGCTAACCAAGTCATCTGATTCTCTAAGTTGTGGAAAGAATTCTCTAACCTATAGGGACAAAGAGGCTTTCCAGCTCAAACTACCTTTTGTGACATCTCCCTTGGTATTACTGCCTGGTATCTCCACCAAAGGAGGACACGTTCAGGTGCAGCAGAGAAGGAAAACACTTCTCTGGTTACCTTATTGTCACTGAAGCTTCCAACTGATTTCCTGTGGCAATGTTACCAGGATCACTTCATATTGTTTGGGAACTCCCATCCCATCAATGAAAGGAATGAGTCTACCCAAGCTGTTTTCTCCTATTACACTGGGGTCATGAGATGCCAGGCCTGGTTAGTAACTTCTGTTGTTAATTGGGAGACAAAGTACGCTGTAGTTCTTCCAAGTCTTGGAGTTACCAACCAGTTTCTTTCTTTCCAACTTTTAGAGATCTCTGTTGGTGGCATCCTATATTATTTCCTTGGTTTATAGTTCTACTTTTGGGAAAGGGAACGTATAAAGAGTCTACATAATCTTGTCCAGTACAAAAGTTCCTAGCTTCAGTTTTATTATCCCTAAACCTACCTACCATAAAGTAAAATTCTATTCATGTCTCTTTTGTAATTAAAATATTTTAATGATTTTGCATCTATTGACGAGTTACATCAAAATTCCCTGAGGTGCTTCTTAAAATTCAGATTTATGGGGCCTACACAGACCAACTGAATAAGATTCTTTGAAAAAAAACACAATTTTAATTACGTTTTTTTAATACTAACATTATATAAACCACAGTAGTTGTAGCAGAAAGTCAGAAAAACAAAATCAAACTGTTAAACTACTAGTTACTCATTACTTCTAAATACTGAAATGCTAGATCTTCTTGTTGGATAGACCCTTTAAGTATGATACAATGATCCTCTTCATCTCTTACTACAGTCTTTGTTTTAAAATCTAATTTGTCTGATATAAGGATTGCTACCCCAGCTTTTTTGACATCCATTAGTGTGGTAAATGGATATTCATACCCTCATTTTCAATCTGGAGGTGTCTTTTGGTTCAAAATGAGTCTCCTATAAACAGCATATGGATGGATCCTGCTTTTTTTAAAAGATTTTATTTATTTGACAGAGAGAAACACAGCCAGAGAAGGAACACAAGCGGGAGGGGGGGTGAGAGAGGGAGAAGCTGGCTTCCCGCCGAGCAGGGAGCCTGATGTGGGGCTTGATCCTGGGTCTCCAGGATAGTGACCTGAGCTGAAGGCAGTCGCTTAACCAACTGAGCCACCCAGGCACCCCGGATCCTGCTTTTTTAACCCAATCTGATACCCTGTGTCTTTTGATGGAGCATTCAGCCCATTTACATTCAGAGTAACTACTGAAATCAATTAATGTAGTACCATTGTATTGCCTCCAAAGTCCCTGTTTCTGTAGAGTGACTCTGTTACTTTCTGGTCTATGTTACTCTTGGTGTCCCTCTTCACGTACAATATCCCCCTGAATATTTCTTGCAGGGTTGGTTTGGTGGTCACATATTCTTTCAGTTTCTGTTTGTCCTGGAAACTCTTTATTTCTCCATACATTCTGAATGACAGCTTGGCTGAATAAATTATTCTTAGTTGCATGTTCTTCTCATTTAGTACCCTGAATTTATCTTGCCAGGCCTTTCTGACCTGCCAGGTTTCTAAACTCTTGAAAGTACAGGGATAGAGAGAACATACCTCAATATCATAAAAATCATCTATGAAAAGCCCACAGCAAATATTCTCAGTGGGGGAGAAACTTAAAGCTTTCCTTTAAGGTCAAGAACACGACACAGATGCCTATTCTCACCAGTGTCATTCAGAATCATACTAGAAGTCCTATCCTTAGCAATCAGACAACAAAAAGAAATAAAAGGCATTCAAATTGGCAAAGATTTTTTTGCAGATAACATGATAATTTATATAGAAAACCCAAAAATATTCCACCCCAAAATTGCTAGAACTCATACAGCAATTAAGCAAAGTGGCAGGATACAAAATCAATGCACAGAAATCAGATGCTAAAAATGAGACAGCATAAAGAGAAATTAAGGTGCCTATCTCATTTACAATTGCACCAAAACCATAAGATACCTTGGAATAAACCTAATCAAAGAGGCAAAATATCTGTACACTAGAAACTAGGGAACACTTATGGAAGAAATTGAAGAAGACATGCAAAGAGATGGAAAAACATTCCACGCTCATGGATGGGAAGAATAAACATTGCTACAATGTCTATGCTTCCCAGAGCAATCTACACATTCAATGCAATCCCTATCAAAATATCATTGACATTTTTCACAGAGTTGGAACAAAAAAGTCCTAAAATTTCTATGGGACCAGAAAAGACCCCAAATTACCAGAGGAAAGTTGAAAAGGAAAACCAAAGCTGGGGGCATCAAAATATCTGACTTTAAGTCACATTATAAAGCTGTAATCATCAATACAGCATGATACTGGCACAAAAACAGACATGTAGATCATTGGGACAGAGTAGAGAGCCCAAAAATGGACCCTCAGTCTAAGGTCAACTAATCTATGACAAAACAGGAAAGAATATCCTATGGAAAAAAGACAGTCTCTTTAATAAATAGTGCTGGGAAAATTGGCCAGCCACATGCAGAAGAATGAAGATGGACCATTCTCTCACACCATTGGCAAAGATAAACTCAAAATGGATGAAAGACTTAAATGTGAGACAGGAATCCATCAAAATCCTAGAGGAGAACATAGGCAGTGACCTCTTTGACCTTGGACACAGCAACTTCTTGCAAACCACGTTTCTAAAGGCAAGGGAAACAAAAGCAAAAATGAACTACTGGAAATTCATCAAGATAAAAAGCTTTTGCACAGCAAAGGAAACAATCAACAAACCTAAAGGCAACCTATGGAATTGGAGAAAATATTTGCAAATGACATATTGGATAAAAGACTGGTATCCAAGATCTGTAAAGCACTTATGAAACTCAACCCCCCCAAAAAAACAAAGAATCCAGTCAAGAAATGGGCAGAAGACATGAACAGACACTTCTCCAAAAAAGGCATAAAAATGGCTAACAGACCCATGAAAAAATACTCCATATCTTTTGCCATCAGGGAAATACAAATCAAAGCCATAATGAGATACCACCTACACCAGTTAGAATGGCTAAAATTACCAAGACAGGAAGCAACAAATGTTGGAGAGGATGTGGAAAAAGGCAAACCTTATTACACTCTTAGTGGGAATGCAAACTTGTACAGCCACTCTGGAAAACAGTATGGCAGTTCCTCAAGACATTAAAAATAGAGCTACCCTATGACCCAGCAATTGGGTATATTTACCCCAAAAATACATATGTGGTGAAAAGGGACACATGCATCCCAACGTTCATAGTAGCAATGTCCACAATAGCCAAACTGTAGGTGTCAAGATGTCTTTCAACAGATGAATGGGTAAAGATGTGGCTCATATATACAATGGATATTACTCAGCCATCAGAAAAGATGAGTTACTATTTGCATCGAAATGGATAGAACTGGAGGGAATTATGCTAAGTGAAATAAGTCAATCAGAGAAAGACAATTATCACATGGTTTCACTCATATGTGGAACATAAGGAATAGTGAAGAGAACAATAGGGTAAGCGAGGGAAAAGTGAATGGGAAGAAATCAGAGAGGGAGACAAACCATATGTGACTCTTGACTCTGGGAAACAAACTGAGGACTGCAGAAAGGGAGGGGGGTGTGGAGGGATGAGGTAACTGGGTGATGGGCATTAAGGATGGTAAGTGATGTGATAAGCACTGACACAACTAATGCATCGTTGAACATTATATCAAAAATTAATGATGTACTATACATTGGATATTTGAATTTAAAGGAAAAAACATATTGTGTGTAAAGGCTTTTACAACCATAAAAAATACTGAAATGCACTAATAACAAATAGTAATGCAATTTTTTTTATTTTTGATTGAGATATTTATATCAATCATGACCCAATTATATTATTAAATTAACTGGGATAATTCTATGTAAAAACATTATGGTGTTTTATTATCTTTTTATTGAAGTATAATTAATATATAGTGTTATATATATTAATTTCAGGTTTGTAACATAATGACTAACAATTCTATATATTACTCAGTGCTCATAATGATGAGTGTACTTCTTATTCCCCTCTATTTCACCTATGTCATTAATTACCTTTGTGTACTTTTTTAAAACTATAAAAACCTGCTCAAAGATTAGATGGTATACTGATTACTACATTTTATTTAAGATTTATATTGATGAAACAGGGTGGGATCAGGGAGGGAGGGAGACAAACCGTAAGAGACTCTTAATCTCAGGAAACAAACTGAGGGTTGCTGGGGGGTGGCGGAGAGGGATAGGGTGGCTGGGTCATGGATATTGGGGAAGGTATGTATTATGGTGAGTGCTATGAATTGTGTAAGACTGATGATTCACAAGCCTGTACCCCTAAAGCAAATAATACAATATATGTTAATTTTTTTAAAGATTATATTGGTAATATGTATAAATAGTATGATCTCAGAATATGTACTTTGAGATAATGCTGTCATATTGAGATTCAATTTTGTCAATTTTATAAATATGAAAATTTTCTCAATGGCATTCTTATTAACAACACAAGGGAAAAACACATTTGTTGCTTTAAATGAAAAATTACTTACTGCTCTTTTTCTAGAACACCCTGTAATCCAAGGCACAGTAAGGTTTCCTGAAATCTGTAGAAACAAGAAATGAATTTCAGTAAGGTATGCAATGACACTCCTTCAAATAATGATCAACAGCAAAAAATTCATACAAGATGTCAAGATAGTTCTACATTCAGAGAATATGGTTTCCTTTAGAAGTGGTGCAGTTCCCATGGAAATTCAAGAAAATTTCTAGGGCATTGTTGGGGCCTGGAAGTATGGTTCAAAATTCTGCAGACAAAAAATTTCATAGGAGGGCCTGGGTGGCTCAGTTGGTTAAGCATCTGCCTTCAGCTCAGGACATGATCCTGGGGTCCTAAGATCAAGCCCTGCTTTGGGATCCCTGCTTGTCCCTTTCCCACTGCCCCTCCCCTCTGCTTGTGCTCTCTCAGAAATAAATAAAATCTTTAAAAATAAAAATTTTATAGTAAAAATTCAGTACTCTGCAGAATATATGTTACACTAATTAACTTATTAACTATAGACATCGTGCTATATGCTAGTTTTCTAGACTTAGCCTACATAACTGCAATTTCCATTTTAAGCAGAAACTACTAAGATGAATAGGCAGCAAAACCTTATTACATCAGCATTGTCACACAAGGAGATAAGTGTTACTCTATTTGGATTCTGAGAACTGTTTACAGAGACCAAGGTGGTCCTATGAGCTACAGTGCAGGGTAGCCTAGATGTAACCATACTTTTTCCTTGGCTTCACAAGTTTTGGGAAATAGTCCAAATTCTCCTCTTGCCCTCTCCTTCCCATCCAAACACATACATTCAGTGATAACCTATGAATTAGTATTATGCTACTGATAAGGAGTGATAATCAGTCAATGCAAATACTAAAGTAATATCTTTGATTATTCAAAATTCAGGTAAATTATTATTGCCCCTGGACACTAGATCTGAAATTTTATTTTGAGTTCAAAGTATACCACCATAGGGGCTAAGAAAAATTAGTGATATTCTCCAAGTAATACCTTTAAGGAAAAAAAATAAAAAATAATTTTATCTTAGTTAAAATCCCATTAGAGTAACATGGCAATAAACTGTAATATTTGAGGATCATGAAAAGTTTTGAGTAACTGATTCTTAAAATGGCAAACTAAAAAATAAATAAAAAGGTAAACTGATTGATCATGAGATTTCTATAGAAAATACTCTTCAAAACATATACTTTCTTGTCCTACCATCAGTACTTGGTATATAATGTTCGTAAAGTAAATTGGTTGCTAGTTCAATGAAGGAGGTAAGACTACAACAATAATCACAAAATATATTTTTGCAAAAACAGAGATATCAAATGATATTGGGTTATCTGTGTATGTGCTCCCCACCTCTTATGGTAATTTAAAACTGGTTATATAAAGTTGCCAAAGAAAATGTTAAACCTAACAAACTGCAACATCCTCCATAAACTGGTAAGTATTAAAAAGTTGCATATGAAATAAAAGCTCATCCATACAATATACATCATAATTGAATGCTTTTAAAATCAGACATTAGAGGGCGCCTGGGTGGCTCAGTGGGTTAAAGCCTCTGCCTTCAGCTCAGGTCATGATCTCAGGGTCCTGGGATCAAGGCCCGCGTCAGGCTCTCTGCTCAGCGGGGGAGCCTGCTTCCTGGATCCATTCTCTCTGCCTGCCTCTCTGCTACTTGTGATCTATCTCTCTCTCTCTCTCTCTCTCTCTCTCTCTCTCTCTCTCTCTCCCCTCTGTCAAATAAATAAATAAATAAATAAATAAATAAATAAATAAATAAAATCTTTTTAAAAATCAGACATTATACATTTTAAGAATATAAAATGTGGTTTACTGGGGTGTCTGGGTAGTTTAGTCGGTTAAGTGTCTGACTCTTGATTTCGGCTCAGGTCATGATTTCTGGGTGGTGGAATTGAGCCCCACATTAGGCTACAGACTCAGGGGAAGCTGCTTGAGACTCTCTTTCTCTGCCCTTGCCCCCCTTTCAAGCTTGCTTTCTCTCTAAATAAAATTAAATAAATAGATAAATAAATAAATAAATAAATAAATAAATAAATAAATAAATAAAATGTGGCTTTCTGCTTAAGATAATTGTATGTAACCAGGAAAACAGAAAACTCCTATAAAAACATTCATAAACAAATATTATCAATTCTATGTACACTGGGAAGAGATGAAGTTTCATACTTTTGTTTTATAATTCTGTGACACTAGTTACATAATACTCAAATGCTATATTCAATGACCTTCTCCTGTTTATTTCAAATAATTTTTCAGTTCCTTGTGTTTCTGGCAAAACTCAGGAAAGCCAACCATAGCAGCTGAACTTGTATGCTATTTTAAATAATAATACTGTATAAACATATTTTCTTCAAATTTGGGAAGATTTGTTTGGTCAGTAGTGATGATTTGGTTTCTTCCTCACCAGAAGGCATAAAAATAATATTTCAAATGAGCAGCATAATATGCTTATCATTTAAATGATATTTAAATTCCAAAAACATTTTTCAACACCTTGGTTTGGGAAACTGCAAAATTGACAAGACAAGACAGATTTAAAAAATATATTCAGACTTACACATTCAAATGAGCACTGTATATTTCAAAGTAGAAAACTTAGGAAGTTATAAAGTCATTACAATGATGTTTCCATTGTTTAAAACATGTGGGAACTTTTCTTTTGGAATTGGCAGTTCACAACACCCAGAGACTCTATCTCATTATTTTGTATTCCCTTTGTTTTAACTGAAAATATACAAGCCCAAATTGAACATCAATATTATTCACCAAGTATAGTTTAGAATAAATTCTTTTTTCTAAAATCAAATTCTCTCCCAAAGATGAAGATTTACTATCAATAAAAGCATTTAAAAATCTTTCACATGCCCTTAAAGCAATTGTAAAAGAACTTTGATAGATTCAGTAACTAAATGAATTCTGTTCAGATATTTATCAGGCATCTCTTCTAAAGTAGGTGCTACTTTAGGTGCTATAGGAAAAAAAGAGGTTGTGTAAAATGTAATTTCTTGGAGAGTTAAGAATTATGATATGAGAAGGAAAGATAAGAAAGGAAACAAATGACCTTAATGTAAGAATATATAAGAATACTATGATAAATATAATAAGAAGCATACAATAAATTAAATGCAGTAGAAGTTCAAGATACAACAAAATTACATCAAATGAGGATTTATATCTCAACTGAATCTTAAAAAATGAGCAGTATTTTGATAGAAATAACAAAGAGCATTCCAAGGAAAAAGAAGGACATGAGAATGGTGTTATAAAAGGATAGGATGTGTTTGGGAATGGTCAGTTCAACTAGAACTCAAAATGAAATTGGGATTACTTTGTGGAGGCCATGAATACCAAAGTACATTTGCATCTAATTCCATGAAAAACAGAGGAGGTTCCACCAAGATGGCAGATGACTGGGGGACTCCTTTTCAACAAGTCCCCTGAATTTAGCTAGAAATCTACCCAGTCACTGAATACCCATGAAATCAGCCTGAGATTTAAGATTACACATGCTGGGATCTCTATGGGGACAGAGGATCATCAGTCAAGCAGTACAAAGGATGGAGAAGGGGGAGGGGGCCACCAAAAGCTGGCCACTGGAAAGTAAAATAATACCCCAGTGCAAAAATGTCCTGCACCTGGGACCAACGATAGCTTGGAAATCAATGGCTGTGAGACTAGAAAGGACTGATAAAACCACTCAAACAGAACAAAGGGGCCTAAGGGGCAAATGCTGGGACCCAGTGGCAGCAGGCAGGGACATAAGACCACCGTCCAAGAAACAGCAGCTACCAGGGCCTGGGTTCACCCAGACAATGATCACTCAGGGTTTTGGCGGCATGGGGGTACAGAGACAAGTGGGGGCCAAGGTCACCACTGAAAGGGTCGCTGGGGGCACGCACCATCTGTGGGAGGCTGTGGTTTTCAGTGTTGCTTACAAAGGAGGAGACTATTCTGGAGGATTCAGAGGGGAGCAGACTGCAGCTTCTCTCCAAGGCAGAGGTCAGGGTGCAGAGAGTTTACTGCTCAGACCCTCCAAAAATGCACAAAAAACCACCAGAGAACAAAAGCCTCCAGAGAAAAAAAAGCCAAAAAAATTGGTTTTCATGGAGCCTAGCCCCTTGACAGGAGGCAGGGCAACTCTACCCAAGCAGGATTAAGTGAAAAACAACATATCAGGACCCTTCCCAAGAAGTCAAGCTGAAAGAACAGGAGGACAACAACCACAGGGTCTCCATTAAGCTGTAAATCCCCAACACCAGGGAAAAACAGTATATTAAGCTCCTGGTACTGCCTCTCAGCCTGTATATTTCTTAGAAACAACTTTTCTCTCTCTCTCTTTTCTTTAACATACTTACCATTTCAACTAGATGTTTAAATATAACATATTACATAGTAAATTTTTAACTTGAACTTTTATTTTTTAAACATATTTTTTCTTTTTCTATAGATAGATAGATGATAGATAGATAGATAGATACATGATAGATAAATAGATAGATAGATAGATAGATAGATAGATAGATAGATAGATAGATAGATATAAGGTTAAATGTAGTCCTTTTTCCCCTATTCAATACTACCTTGATATATATACAAGTTTTAATTTCCCTATATCTCTGGGAAGTAGAGTTCTCTAACAGAGAGAACAAAATACACCCAGGAAGAACTGAAATACCCTTCCTTACCCACATCGAGGGATATAGCCATCTTCCTGTCACCAACGCCTTTAATTGTGGGTTTCTTTTTTTTTGTTGTTATTGTTTTTGTTTTGTTTTGTTTGCTTTTATGGCTTTTTTTTAGTCTGTCTTTTTGTTTGTTTTTCTTTTTGTACTTTATAAATCTTACTCTTGGGTATCATTTTTGTGTGTTTTTGTTTTGTTTTGTTTATTTGATGGTGGCTTCTGATTGCTCCAAACCTTTCCAGTATGCACTGTGCCTTGACTGTAGTTGATATTTTCAGCTATACACCCCCTCAACCACAGCTCACCAGAATGACTAGGAGGAGGAACCCCCAACAAAGTAAAGACCCAGAGACAATGGCATCTCTCACAGAACTAATGGATATGGATCTAAGCAACATATCAGAAATAGACCTCAGTGTACCAGTTATGAAGACAATAGTGAGGCTGGAGAAAACTATTAATGGAAACATAGATTTTCTAAGGGCAGAAAGGTGAGCGGATCTGGCAGAACTTAAAAATGTTATCAGTGAGATACAATCCAATCTATGCACTCTAACAGTTAGGGTAAATGAGGCAGAAGAATGAATTAGTGATATTGAAGACAAACTGATAGGAAAAAGGGATCAGGGGGCCTGGAACAAACAGCTTAAATCCATGAAAACAGAATTAGAGAAAGAAATGATGTCATGAAACATTCCAATGTCAGAATTATTGGGACCCCTGAGGGGGTCTAGAGAGAGGACTAGAATATATATTTGGCCAAATTATAGCTAAGAGCTTTCCTAATCTGGGTAATGAAAGAAGTAATAATGTCCTAGAAGCACAGAGGACTCCTCCCAAGAACAAGGAAACCAAACCAATGCCCCAGAATGTAATAGTAAAACTCACAAATCTTAGAAAAAAGGAAGCAATTTTAAGGGCAGCTAGGGGAAAGAGATGCCTTATGTAAAGAGGGAAGAAGATCAGAATAACGTGAGATCTGTCCACAGAGACCTGGCAAACCAGTAAGAGCTGGCAAGACATAGTCAGGGTAATAAATGAGAAGAATATACAGCCAAGAATTCTTTATCTGGCAAGGCTGTCATACAGAATGGATGGAGAGATAAGGAGCTTCCAGGACTGACATAGACTGAAATAACATGTGACCACAAAGCTAGCCCTGCAAGAAATATTAAGGGGGGGGGGTTCTACAAAAGGAGAAAGACCTCAAGTGTGATATAGAACAGAAACTTAGACAATGTATAGAAACAAGGACCTCATAGGCAACATGATGACAATAAAATCTTATCTTCCAATAATCACTCTCAACATGAACAGGCTAAATGCTCCCATTAAATGGCACAGGGTTGCATATTGGATAAAAATATAGGACCCATCCATATGCTGTCTATAAGAGATTTATTTTGATCCTAAAGATACATCCAGACTGAAAGTGAAGGGATGGAGAACCATCTTTCATGCCGATGGACCTCAAAAGGAAACTGGGGATAGCAATTCTCATATCAGACAAATTAGATTTTACGCTAAAGACTGTAGTTAGAGATAACAGAAGGACACTATATCATTCTAAAGGGTCTATCCAACAAGATCTACCAATTATAAATATCTATGCCCCTAACATGGGAGCAGTCTCTAACATGGGAGCAGCCAACTGCATCAGCCAACTGTTGACCAAAATAGATGTATTGATAATAATATCTTAATTGTAGGAGACCTCAACACTCCACTCTCAGCAATAGATCATCTAAGCAGAAAATCAACAAACAAGAACTTTGAATGATACACTGGACTAGATGGACCATAGATATATACAGAACATTCCACCCTAAAACAACATAATACTCATTCATCTCAAGTGCACTTGGAACTTTCTCCAGGATAGACCACATACTGGGTCACAAATCAGGTCTCAACTGATACCAAAAGACTGAGATTATTCCCTGCATATTCTCAGTCCACAATGCTTTGAAACCAGAACTCAATCATAAGAAAAAAATTGGAAGAAATTCAAACACTTGGAACATAAAGACCATCCTGCTCAAGAATGTTTGTGCAAACCAGGAAATTAAAGAAGAACTTAAACAATTCATGGAAGCCAATGAGAGTGAAGACACATCGATTCAAAACCTTTGGGATATGGCAAAGTTGGTCATAAGGGGGAAATACATAAACATCCATGTTTCACTCAAAAATAACAGAAAAATCTGGAATACACAAGCTATCTTTACACCTTAAAGATCTGGAGAATCAACAACAAATTAAACCTAACCCACATGAGAAAGTAGATAATTAAGATTAGAGCACAGATCAATGAATTAGAAACCAGAAATACAGTAGAACACAGTAACAAAACTAAAAGCTGGTTCTTTGAAAGAATTAATATGATCAATAAATCACTGGCCAACTTATCCAAAAGAAAAGAGAAAGGACCCAAATCAATAAATTTATGAATGAAATGGGAGAGATTATAACCAACACCAAGGAAATAAATTCAATTATCAGAAATTATTATCAACAGCAATAAATTATACAACAATAAATTAAGCAACCTGGAAGAAATGGATGTTTTCCTGGAAACCTATAAACTTCCAAGACTGAAAAAAGATGTCACTGACTACCTGATTAGACCCATAACCAATAATGAGATTGAAACAGTGATCAAAAAACCTCCCAAAAAGCAGGAGTCCAGGAACCGATGGATTCCTTGGGGATTTCCACCAAACATTCAATGAAGAAATAATATGTACTCTCCTGAAACTGTTTCAAAAAACATAAATAGAAGGAATGTGTCCAGACTTCTTCTACGAGGCCAGCATTACCTTTATCCCCAAACCTGGCAAAGACCCCATCAAAAAAGAGAATTTCAGACCAATATCCCTGATGAATATGGATGCCAAGATTCTCAACAAGATCCTAGCTAACAGGATCCATTAAAAGGATTATCCACCACAACCAGGTGGGATGTATCCCTGGGATGCAAGGGTGGTTCAACATTCATAAATCAATCAATGTGATAGAACATGTAAATAAAAGAAAAGAACCACATGGTCCTCTCAATTGATGCAGAAAAAGCATTTGACAAAATACCACATCCTTTCCTTATTAAAACTCTTCAGATTATAGGGCTAGAGGGAACATTCCTCAACTTCATAAAATCCACCCATAAAAAACCCTCAGTGAATATCATTCTCAATGGGGAAAAGATGAGAGCCTTCCCATTGAGATCAGGAATAAGACAAGATGCCCACTCTCGAGACTACTGTTCAACATAGTATTAGAAGTCCTAGCAACAGCAAGCAGACAAAGAAAATAAATAAAAGGTATTCAAATTGGCAAAGAAGAAGTCAAACTATCTCTTTCCAGATGACATGATACTTTATGTGGGAAACCCAAAAGACTCCACCCTCAAATTACTAGAACTCATAGAGCAATTCAGTAATGTGGCAGGATACAGAAATCAATGCACAGAAATCAGTTGCTTTCTTATACATTAACAATGAAAATATAGAAATGGAAATTAGAGAATTGATTCCATTTACAATAACACCAAAAACCATAAGATACCTTAGAATAAACCTAACCAAAGAGGTAAAGGATCTATACTCTAGGAACTACAAAACACTCTTGAAAGAAATTGAAGACACAGAAAAATGGAAAAACATTCCATGTTCATGGATCGCAAGAATAAACATCATTAAAATGTCTGTCTATGCTGCCCAAAGCAATCTATATTTTCAATGCCAACCTGATCAAAATACCAAGAGCATTTGTCAAAGTGCTGAAACAAGCAATCCTAAAATTTGTATAGAACCAGAGAAGACCCTGAATCCTTAAGGAAATGTTAAAAAAGAAAAACAAAGCTGGGGGCATCACGTTGCCTGATTTCAAGCTATATTACAAAAGCTGTGATGACCAAAACAGCATGTTACTGGCACAAAAGAGTCACACAGATCAAGAGAACAGAATAGAGAGCCCAGATATGGACTCCCAACTCTATAGTCCACTAATCTTTGACAAAGCAGGAAAAAATATCCAATAGAAAAAAGACAGTCTCTTCAATAAATGGTGTTGGGAAAATTGGACAGCTATATATAGAATAAAACTCGACCATTCTCATATACAGTACACAAAGATAGACTCAAAATAGATGAAAGACCTCAGTATGAGACAGGAATATATCAAAATCCTAGAGGAGAACATAGGCAGTAATATTTCCAACATTAGTCACAGCAACTTCTTTCAAGACACATCTCCAAAGGCAAGGGAACCAGAAGCAAAAATGAACATTTAGGATTCAGAAAGCTATAAAACCTTCTGCATAGCAAAGGAAACAGTCAAAAAAGACCACAACACAACACACACACACACACACACACACACACACACACACACACACAGAAGCAACACACAGAATTGGAGAGGGTATTTGCAAATGACACTACAAAGGGCTGCTATCCAATATCTATAAAGAACTTCTCAAACTCTATACCCCAAAAACAAATGATCAAGTTTAAAAAAAAAACGGGCAGAAGGCATGAACAGACACTTTTCAAAAGAAGATAACAACTAGCTAACAGACACATGAAAAAATGTTCGTCATCCTTAGCCATCAGGGAAATTCAAATCAAAACCATGTTGAGATACCACCTTACACCACTTAGAATGGCAAAAATTGACAATGCAAGAAACAACAAATGTTGGAGAGTCTATGGAGAAAGGGGAATACTCTTACACTGTTGGTGGGAATGCAAGTTGATGCAGCCACTTTGGAAAGCAGTGGAGAGGTTTCTCACAAAATTAAAAATAGTTACCCTCTGACCCTGCAATTGCACTACTGGGGATTTACCCCAAAGTTACAGATGTAGTGAAAAGAAGG
The DNA here is from genome assembly GCA_004023965.1 of Spilogale gracilis. NCBI lineage: Eukaryota > Metazoa > Chordata > Mammalia > Carnivora > Mephitidae > Spilogale > Spilogale gracilis. The sequence goes on along the minus strand of PITA01002146.1, from coordinate 50,518 downwards.
CCCATATGTACCCCAACGTTCATAGAAGTAATGTTCACAAGAGCCAAACTGTGGAGCCTGATGTCCTTCAACAGACAGATGGATAAAGATGTGGTCCATATACACAATGGAATATTACTCAGCCACCAGAAGGGATGAATACCCAGTTTTTGTATCAACATGGATGAGATTGGAAGAGATCATCTGAAATAAGCAAATCAGAGAAAATGAAATAAGCAAATCAGAGAAAATGAGGTATCATATGGTTTCACTTACTTGTAGAGCATTAGGAGTAACATGGAGGACATTAAGAGAAGGAAAGGAAATGTTAACTGGGGTAAATCAGAGAGGAAGATGAAGGATGAGAGGCTGTGTAATCTGGGAAACAATGTGATGGTTTTAGAGAGGAGGGTAGTGGGGGGGATGGATGAGCCTGGTGATGAATATTAAGGAGGGCAGAGATTGCATGGAGCACTGGGTGTTATATGCAATCAGTGAAACATTGAACACTACATCAAAGACTAATGATGTACTGTTTGGTGACTAACATAAAATAATAAAAAAAATAATTCAGTGAAAAATAGGGAACCATTGAAAGTTTTTAAGCAAATGAGTTGTATGGTCAGAATCAATTTTTATACATTAAGATGAGTGATTTGACTCAATGTGTATAGTAAATTGAATAAGTATGGAAACTTTTTTTTTCAGTATGGAAACTTAAAATAGTTTAGGAAAGAGACAATCTAGGCTTGGAACAAAGTTAAGGAAGGTAATAATTCAGAAACAGAATATAAAATACACTTCAAGAGACAAGTTTGTGCATGAGATTGAAGAGAACTAGACAGTCTGCAATTACTGGAATAGTTTTTATGGACCTCATAAGACTGTCTCTCCAAATGGCTGGCCTGCTCAAACAAACAAGAGAGTTGGAAAGTCACAATTTTGGATATGAATGCAGGGAAGTGCCTAATGTTGGAAATCTGCTTCTCAGGGCTAAAAGTGGATACACCAAAGGAAATAATACAGTTATTAGGATATAAACTAGAATCATAGAATATGGAGTGTTAAGGTTGTGAACCCAACTATAACATTCATACCTTTCTCATGGAAAATTATATTTAATATGAGTATTATATATTATACATATATATATGTATATATTACTGTACATATATTACTGTACATGATTATGTACACAGGAAGGCATGTATATAGTGCTTTCATAGATTATTTAAGTGATTTTTTTAAAGATTTTATTTATTTATTTGACAGAGAGATCACAAGTAGGCAGAGAGGCAGGCAGAGAGAGAGGAGGAAGCAGGCTCTGCTGAGCAGAGAGCCTGACGTGGGCCTCCATCCCAGGATCCTGAGATCATGACCTGAGCTGAAGGCAGAGGCTGACCTGAGCCAGCCAGGCACCCGATTTAAATGATTTTTAAAACAATTTTTACTGAATTTAATTTTATGAAATTGAGACCCTACATATGACTCTGCTATAATAGTTCTTCTAGATCATGGGATTCTTCTTTAAAACAATTTAGTGTAATTATTTGTATACAGTCACATATGAATATATACCAAAGAAAACATTTATTTGATTTTTAAAATTTTTCTGTTATAAAGACAATTTTAAGGTGCCTCATTGGCTCAGTCAGTTAAGCATCCAGCTCTTGATTTTGGCCGAGGTCATGATCTCAGTGTTGTATGATCAATCCCTGCATCAGCCTTAATGAGCCTGCTTCAGATTCTCTCCTTCTACCTCCACCCCATCTCCCTCTCTCTTCTTCTCTATCTCTAAAACAAAACAAAACAAAATCAAAAACAAAAACAAAAAAACAGAGGCACCTGGGTGGCTGAGTTGGTTAGGTGACTGCCTTGGGCCCAGGTCATGATCCTGGAGTTCTGGGATTGAGTTCTGCATCGGGCTCCCTGCTTAGTAGGGAGTCTGCTTCTCCCTCTGTCCTTCACCACTTTCATGATCTCTCTCTCTCACTCTCTCTCTCTCAAATAAAATCTTTGAAAATAGAATTTAAAAAAGGAACAATTTACACATATGCTGGATATTCTATTTAAAAATTGATTAACTGAAATAATCAGACAATAACTGTATCTATCAGCAAACTGGCAGTAACATATTCATAAATCAATATTTTAGGTTTCTGTCACTTGTTTTAATATCAGTTGAACAATAAAACCTATAAATCATTCTGTTTTAATCATTAGAGCTTCTTAGATGTTTTAAAAATTATAAGGTATAGAATGTAGAAGACACTGCTAGGCATGCGGTAGACAATCAATACATATACGTTGATTGATTGAATTAGCCTGCACCATCACCATACAATAGCTTCACTTGTTAAAATTCAACAAAATGCCAAGACTGGAAATTTATTAAAGACCATTACATGGGGTTATGCAGTTGGGAGAGAGAAAAACTGGCTTCCGGTAGAGAACAATGTGTTTTGGAGCAAAAAAGAAAAGATGTACTGGCTTATTTAAAAATACTTTCCCTTCATCTCTCTATGAAGTCTGGAAAAGCTATCAGAAAGAAAATAAGCTTTACAAATTTGAAATTCCAATACTACAACTTTTTTATAATGTATTTTTTTTAAGATTTTATTTATTTGACAGAGAGAAACACAGATAGAGAGGGAACACAAGCAGGGGGAGTGAGAGAGGGAGAAGCAGGCTTCCTGCCAAGCAGGGAGCCCGATGTGGGACTCGATCCCAGGTCTCCGAGATCATGACCTGAGCCGAAGGCAGTCGCTTAACCAACTGAGCCACTCAGGTGCCCCATATATTGTATTTTTAAAAATATTTTATTTATTTATTTGACAGAGAGAGAGATCACAAGTAGGTAGAAAGGCAGGCAGAGAGAGAGAGAGGAGGAAGCAGGCTCCCTGCTGAGCAGCGAGCCTGCCGCGGGCCTCGATCTCAGGACCCTGAGATCATGACCTGAGCTGAAGGCAAAGGCTTTAACCCACTGAGGTACCCAGGTGCCCCCAATACTACAACTCTTGACCAAGCAAATAACACCTTATTTAAGCATATGAATTTTTCTTCTATTAAGTGATAAAAATTTTGTGTTTAGAAAATATTACCAGCCTAAAAATTTCTTGCAATCAAAAATCAAGATGCTATTTGGGATTTGTGTTCTTTTTCCTGCATAATTTTAGTAAATTTCATAAAGCACAAGAGACTAAAATCAGGGAAACTCAAATTCCAAGATGTTTCACTGAAATGATAAAAAGTACTCAGGCATAACTAATGATTTCATCATACTGATTTTAGAGATAGCTTGTAAAAAATAATGGAAGGATATTAGGAAAATAATTTAAATTAATATGTGGAATGATTATTTCTGATCCAATGGCCCTGGGGAGTACACAATTACAAAGCTGAGTACCTTGAAACTACACTCTAAGATATCTTAAAGTATTATCTTAATTTTTTAAAGATTTTATTTATTTGTTTAGGAGAGAGAAACACAGTTAGAGAGGGTACACAAGCAGGGGGAATGAGAAAGGGAGAAGCAGGTTTCCTGCTCAGCAGGTAGCCCAATGTGGGGCTCAATCCAGGATCATGACCCACTGAGCCAAAGGCAGATGCTTAATGACTGAGCCACCCAGGCACCCCAATATTATCTTTAATCATATAAAAAAGAAATTCCATAAATTATAAAAATTTCTTTACTAACTTCAGAAAATAGCCAAGTGGTAGCTTTAAGTTATAAATATGCAATTGAAATGAAAAGATTCATTACAGGTATATTCAGAGACCAGTTCCTTAAACAATAGGAAAAGATTTATAGCTCTTATCAAGCTACAGCCCTTGCTACGCTAGACCAGGGTTCTTAAGATGAATCATGTTTCCAAGTCTTTGCTTTGCACATGATTCCTTGTTAAACTAAAAGATAGGCATTGAAAAGAAATCAAACACTCTGGATGTTTTTTGCAATAACACTATATGGACTGTTACATTCACCCTGTAATTTTAAAAACAAACAACATAGTGATACTAGCAAGATAAAAAAAAAATCAAAGCAGCTCCAGAGTCTCATCTCCATGGAAATATTAAAAACTAGAGTCTGACAAGAATAACACTATGGTAGCTTTAGAAATCAGTCAAAGGTCTACAGCAATCAGGCAAAAGCCCAATCAAAAAAATTCCACACTGTAAATGGTAGGAAGTTTCATAGAATTTTTACTTGAGCTTGTCATACTCCCTTTCTGGTGCAGCATAACGTAGCTCAGGGAAAGTGCTTGCTTCTTCTCCAGTTCTCTTATATGAACCAGAGAACAGAACAGACTGAATTTATAGCAACCTGGATTTGGGCTGCCTGAGTGATTAATCTTTTTAACACCTAACCTGGAGCTCAGATAGCTAAAAGTGGCATGGACCACATCTCAGCCTAGGAAATAGAAGGAAGCAGTAAGCAAAACTCAGCTGCAAGTACACCACAGACTTGCATATATTTGGAGAAAAAGATTATTGATTGAGGAGTATAATAAGACTAACCAATGGCTCTAGGAGAAACAGAAGTGATACTCTCTGGGCAATTAAGACCTTTAATAGGATAATCAGTAAAGAGCATGTACACAGGACAAGGGGAGACACATGCCCAGGAAAAGGCCTACAAAGACATCAAGCCTTTATACCAACCACATTAGTGGAGGCTTTGAACTGCACAGACCCAGACTGCAAGGACTGGCATACAATTGTTTCTCAAATGCTCAATTTAAAAAAAATCACAATATATACAACAAAACAGGAAAACGTCCATTCAAAGGGAAAATTCTCAAGAATATATTCCTGGAAAAAAATGACATCAGACTTACTAGACAAGTATGTTAAAATAACTATCTTAAATATGCTCAAAGAGCTAAAGGAAGACATGGACAAAGAGCTAAGGGAAAATAGGAAGAAGGTATATGAGCAAAATGAGAATATCATCAAAGAGATAGAAATTGTAAAAAGAACCAAACAGGAATTTTGGAAATGACAAGTGCAATAATTGAGCTGAAAAATTAACTGAAAGAGTTGAGCAGAAGATGGGAAGAGGCAGAAGAAAAAATCAGTGGACTTGAAGGAAAGTAATTTGATATTATCAAGTTTGAGAACCAAAAAGTAAAAGGATGAAAAAAAGCAAACAGGGCCTAAGAAACTTATGGGACGTTAACCAGCAGACCAGTATGTGCATTATAGAAGTCCCAAAAGGAAAAGAAAAAGAAAGAAAATGGCAGAGCAATGATTTGAATAAATAATAGCTGAAAACTTCCCAAATCTGAGAAAAGTCATTGACATACAAATTCACAAAGCTCAACAAATTTACTAGAATAAATTCAGAGAGATTCACATGGAGACACATTATAATCAAACTTTCAAAAGACACATACAAGGAGAGAATATTGAAAGCAGCAGGAGTGACTCATTACATAGTGGGGCTCACAAAAACCAGCACTCAGATTTAGGCAGACCAAATTCCTAACTGCCCAAGTAGTAGTCCCACCCAGTGGTATGGTTTATCTGCAGAGCCAACATGGTTGTGCAATCTGACCAGGGAACTCAACAAGGTGCTGGTCTGTCTTATTTGGGTCCTCAAGTGAAGAGCTTTCCAGTCCTGTAGCCTCATCTGCTCCAGTATTGCTAAGTCATGGCCCAACACACTGCTGAGTATAGCTCCTAGCCATTCCTAACCAGAAACACTAGACAGAATGCCTGGAAGCTGCATAACTCAGCAGCACTAGATCAGAGTGTAGCAGGTAAAGCTGATCATCCACAGAACACAGCCAGTGGCACTGTTCAATTAAGGAATTAGGGCAGTGAGTCAATACAAATAAAGACCATAAATAGAGAGCTTTTCCCAGCTTGGAGTCAGTTTACCTGCTCTGCCCAGCTAGGGAGTTAATTTCCCTCATTGTTGAACATAGCTCCAAAACCCTCTGGACAAGACACTCTGGTAATACACAGGAGGCCGCTTGGGGCTGACTATCCTATTTGCTCAGCATGGGAGTCACTTCCTACCACACCCACTGCTAAATGTAGCCACCAGTACCATCTGACAAGAAAGCCTGGCTGAAACACCTGGAGAGCTTCATAGCCCAGCAAAGCTTAAGTGGAGGATCTGGCAGGAAAAGCTGATTATCCACACAGCAAAGCCAGTGGCCCCACTGAGCCAGGTAATTTAGTGACATGGTTTGACTTGAGTCAAGATCAAAAACAAAGAGGCTTTCCAGCCTTGAAGAAGGTTCTCCTGCTCCACCTTCTTCAGGATAAATAAATTTTAGCCCTTCCCATTGTTGAATAGAGCCTTCTGTCTAACCAAACAGAGAACCTAACAAGAGCACATGGAAAGCTGCACAGCTTATCCAACAGTCTTGCTTACAGTTAATCTTAAGCAGAAAGTGGAACCCATGGCTTTCTTCCATCTGCAAAGGAAAACTGGTGGTCCAATCTGGCTAGGAAATTCAGTACATTGTCTTGCCTGATTTAAATCTCCAAATAAGGAGGTATGCAGAACTTGGGGTCTGTTCTGTTACACTTAACAATTTCAAAGCACCAACTATTACTAAGTATAATACCCAGACTTAACCATTTAGGAAGCCAGTTCAGGGAACTCAAGCAATTGTGTAACACAGCCTAAGAGGTAACTTGACTTGCTTGTGCAGAGAAGCAACTGAGGAGTCCTATTTAACTGCTCTCAGGCAGAGGAAAGCCAACAAAACTCAGAGCTCAGGCAGTGACTTTGACCCAAAACAAATTCTGATAGCAAGTTCCGCCTTTCCAAGGACATTAACCAGCACACATATTCAGAAACCCAGAGTGAAATGACTGGTGAAGAATTGTCTCTGCCAAAGAGAATGTGTAAAGTCTGCAAGAAGAGACTCTTTAGTCAAATGCACAGGCATTAAGGTAAATAATCAAGGATCATGAAAAATCAGGGGCACCTGGGTGGCTGTGGGTTAAAGCCTCTGCCTTCGGCTCAGGTCATGATATCAGAGTCCTGGTTCCTGGGATTGAGATCCGAATTGGGCTCTCTGCTCAGCAGGGAGCCTGCATCCTCCTCTCTCTGCCTGCCTGTCTTCCTACTTGTGATTTCTCTCTGTTAAATAAATAAATAAAATCTTTAAAAAAAAGAAAAAGAAAAATCAGGTCAACATATACCACCAAAGGAAACTAATAAAATGTCAATAACTGTCCCTAAAACAATGGAGATCTATGAAGAGCTAAAAAAAAGAATTAAAGTAATCTCTTTTAAATAAGTAAACTAGTATATTGACCTATAAGAACATATAGAAACATAATTAAATGATATGGAAACAATGCACAAAAAGAAATAGAGGTTCAACAAAGAAATAGAAACCACTAAAAACAAAAACAACAGCCAGAAAACCTATATCTGAAAAATATGATGACTGACCTGAAGAATTCAATGGAGAGCTTCAAAATCAGGCTCAATCATGCAGAAGAAAGAATCAGAGACCTAGAAGACAGACCATTTGAAATTGCACAGTCAGATCACAAAGAAAAAAAAAAGAATGAAAAAGGAGAAAGAAAGCCAATGGAATTTATGGGACACAACAAAAAAACAATATCCATATTATGAGGATGCCAGAAGAAGAAAAAGAGACTAGGACAGAAAGTATATCTGAAGGAATAATGGCTGAAAATTTTGCAAATGTGGGGAGAACAATAAACATCCATATCCATGAGGCCCAAAGAACGCCACATAGTTTGAACCTGAGCAAGGCAATACTAAGATACATTATATACTAAATTGTCAAAAGTCAAAGACAAAGAAAAATTTGAATGCAGCAAGAAAGAAGAAGTTACCTACAAGGGAACTCTTACAAGATTATAAGCAGATTTCTCAACAGAAACTCCTCATACCAAAAAATAATGGAATGATATAATCAAAATATTGAAGGAAAAGGGGTGCCTGGGTGGCTCAGAGATTTAAGCCTCTGCCTTTGACTCAGGTCATGATCTCAGGGTCCTAGGATCAAGTCCCACATCAGGCTCTCTGTTCAGCAGGGAGCCTGCTTCCCCTTCTTTCTCTGCCTATTTGTGATCACTCTCTCTCTCTGTCAAATAAATAAATAAAATCTTAAAAAAATATATTGAAGGAAAAAAAAAACTGGGGCATCCAGGTGGCTCAATCACTTAAGCATCTGACTCTTGGTTTTGGCTCGGGTAATGATTTCATGGATAATGAGATCAAGCCCTGTGTTGGGCTCTGTGCTCAGTGGGGAGTCTGCTTGAAGATTTTCTCCCTCTGCCCCTCCCCTCATTCATGCACTTTCTGTCGCTTTCTCTCTCTCTCTCTCTCTCTCTCTCTCTCTCTCTCTCTCTCTCTCTCAACAAGTTAATCTTTATAAAAAGAAAAGAAAAATGAACTGCCAACCAAGAATCTATACCCAGCAAAGTTGTCCTTTAGAAATACTTTCTTGAATAAACAAAAGCTGGGGGAATTCACCACACTAAACCTGCCTTACAAGAAATGTTAAAGGGAGATCTACTAATGAAATTAAAAATGTGATAACTAACACCATAAAAACACTTAAAAGCAGAATAAAACTCACTGCTAATTGTAAATTATAGTCAAAGTTAGATTCTATAATATGGAAGTGGTGGTGTAGAATTTGCTTACACCTATACTTTAAAAGTTAAAACATATAGTAAAAAGATAACTGTTATGTAACAAAATATGTTATTGGTTATGCAATATAAAATATGCAAACTACAACATCTATAATCTAAAATATGGGGTTGGGGTAAAATTAAAAAAAAAAACAGAATAGTTCAATGGATGAAAAAACATGATCTAATAATATGCTGACTACAAAAGAGTGAATTTAGCCTTAAAGACATACATAAACTGACAGTAAAGAGACAGAAAAATGTTTCAAAACACTGTAAAAGACATCAAGAATATTTATCATTCATATCATATTAAATCAGACAAATTGGCTATACTAAAAAGGGTAATGGGGTCCAATCCATCAACACAATATAAAAGTGTAAATGTGCACATGCCCAACACCAGAGGACCTAAATAAAGAACAAAAAAGTAAGAAACAAATGGTAATACAGTCATAGTTGCTGATTTTATACTTTTTAAGTTTTTATTTAACCAATAAGATAACATACAATGTAGTATTACTTTCAGGTGTACATCTTAGTGATTCAACATTTAAATACAACACCCAGAGCTCATCTCAACAAGCGCAGTTCTTAATAACCATCATTTATTTAATCCAACCCCCAACCACACCCTCTCTAGTAATCATCAGTTTTCTCTCCATAGTCAGTCTATTTCTTGAAAGGGAACATTTGCACTGCTAGTGGAAATGAAAACTGCTGTAGCCACTCTGAAAAATAGTATGGAGTTTCCTCAAAAAGTTAAAAATAGAACTATCATAAGACCTAGCAATTGCATTACTAGAAATTTTGTCAAAGGATACAAAAATACTAATTCAAAGGGGCTCAGGTACCTCAATGTTACAGCAGTGCTATAAACAATAACCAAATTATGGTAAGAGCTCAAATGTCCATCAGTAGATAAATGGATAAAGAATATGTGGTGTATTTATGTATGTCTGTATATAAACACCCCCACATACACACAGTCAACAAGATATTAGCCACTAGAGAGAATGAAGTCTTGCCATTTGAAGCAAAGTAGGTAGAACTAGAGCATATTATACTAAGTGAAATAATTCAGTCAGAGAAAGACAAATGTAAGATTTCACTCGCATGTAGAATTTAAGCAACAAAATAGATGAACATGGAGGAAGGGAGGAAAAATTTTTAAAAAATAAGATAAAAACAGAAAGGGAGGTAAAACATAAAACAGACTCTCAACTATAGAGAACAAATTGACAGTTGCTGGAGGGGAGGTGGGTGGTTTGGGCTGAATGGGTGATGGACATTAAGGAGCATACTTGTTGGGATGAGCACTGGGAGTTATATGTAAGTGATAAATTACTAAATTCTACTCCTAAAACAAATACTACACTAAATGTTAACTAACTTGAATAAAAAAAAAAAAAGACTCTGTTTCTTGGTTTTGCTCTCCCCTTTTTTCCCCTATGATCATTTGTTTTATTTCTTAAATTCCACATATGAGTAAAATCATATGGTACTTACCTTTCTTTGGCTAACTTATTTCACTTACAATTATACACTTTAGCTTAACCTATGTTGTTACAAATGGCAAGATTTCATCCTTTTTTGGCTGAATAATATCCGTGTGTGTGTGTGTGCACATACCACTTTTTCTTTATCCATTTATCAGTTGATGGACATTTGGGCACTTTCCATAATTTGGTTATTGATAATGCTGTTATAAACTTCATGATGCATGTATCACTTTGAATTAGTATTTTTGTATTATTTGGGTAAACACCTAGTAATACAATAACTGAACCATAAGGTAGCTCTATTTTTAACTTTTTGAGGAACCTCCATCCTGTTTTCCATAATGGCTACACTAATTTGCATTCCCATCAAGAGTGTAAAAACAAGAAAATGAAAACACAACAGTCTAAAACCTTTGTGATATAGCAAAAGTAGTCTTCAGAGGTAAGGATATAGCAATGTAGACCCACCTCAAGGAGCAAGAAAAATCTTAAATAACTGAACCTTACAACTAAAGGAGCTAGAAGAAAAACTAAAAAGGAAGCCTAATGTGGGAGAAGGAGGGAAATAATAAAAGATTAGAGCAGAAATAAATAATATAGGAACAACAACAACAAAAAACAATACACCTGCTCAATGAAACGAGGAGCTGGTTCATTGAAAAAATTACAAAATCGGTAAACCCATAGGCATAGTTGACAGAAAAAAAGAAAGAACCCAAATAAATAAATCACTAATGACAGAAAAGAAATAACAACCAACATGACAGAAATACAATTATAAGAGCATATTATGAAAAACTAATGGCAATAAATTGGAAAACTTAGAAAAATTTGATAAATTCCTAGAAACATATAGACCATCAACATTGAAACAGGAAGAAATAGAAAACTTGAACAGACCAATAACCGTCAAAGAAATTCAATCCGTAATTAAATATTTACCAACAACAACAAAAAAGTCCAGGGCCAGATAGCTTCATAGGTGAATTCTACCAAATTTTTAAACTTTTCTTCTGTAACTATTCCAAAAAATATAAATGGAAGGAAAATTTCCAAATTCACTCTATGAGGCCAATGTTACCATCATACCAAAACCCAATACATAAAGACTCCACTTAAAAAGAGAACAATAGGCCAATAGCCCTGATGAACATGGATGCAAAATGCTCAATAAAATACTATCATACCAATCCAACAGTACATTAAAATAATCATTCTCCATGGTCAAGAAGACTATTCACAAATCAGTCAACATGATACACCACATTAATTCTAAAAAATGATAGGGGGCACGTGGGTGGCTCAGTTGGTTAAGTGTCTGCCTTTGGCTCAGGTCATGATCTTGGGCTCCTGGGACTGAGCCCCATGTGTGGGCTTCTCCCTCTCCATCTGTACTCCTCAACCCAGCTTGTGCTATTGCTCTCTCTCAAATAAAATCTTAAAAAAAAATGATAGGAACCATAAAGTCCTCTCAATAGAAGTAGGAAAAGCATGTATCAAAGTACAACATCTATTCATGATAAAACCCTCAATTAAGTAGCATTAGAGAGAACATACTCAACAATATAAATTCCATATGCAACAAACACACAGTTAATCTCATCCTCAATGCAGAAAAATTTAGAGCTTTTCCTCTATTGTCAGGAACAAGACAGGGATGGGGCACCTGGTGGCCCAGTCGATAAGTGACTGCCTTCAGCTCAGGTCATGATCCCAGGGTCCTGGAATGAAGCTCCACATAGGGCTCCCTGCTCGGCGGGAAGCCTGCTTCTCCCTCTTCCATGCCCCGTGCTTGTATTCCCTCTCTCACTGTCTCTCTCTCTCTGTCAAACAAATAAATCACATCTTAAAAAAAAGAACAAGACAGCGATGTACACTCTCACCACTGTTAATTAACCTAACACTGGAAGTCCTAATGACAGCAATCAGAAAACAAAAAGTCAAAGTACCTAAATAGGAAAGGTGAAAGTCAAACTTTCACTATTTGCAGGTGACGTGATACTCTCTACAGAAAACCCAAAACACTGCACCAAAAAATCACTTCAACTGATACATGAATTTGCTAAAGTTTCAGCATACAAAAGGAAGGTACATAATTCTATTGTGTTTTTATACACCAATAATGGAGCAGCAGAAAGAGAAATCAAGGCATCAACCCTATTTACAATTGCACCAAAAACCATAGGAATAACCTAACCAAATAGGTAAAAGAACTGTACCCTGAAAAATGTAAAACACTGATGAAAGAGATTAAAAATGACAGAAAAAAATGGAAAAACATTTCATGTTCATGGGTTAGAGAAACAAATATTGTTAAAAATATCTATGCCAGCAAAAACAATCTATATATTTAATGCAATCCTAATCAAAATATCAACAGCACTTTTCACAAAGCTAGAATAAACAATCCTCAAATTTGTATAGAATAAAAAAAGACTCTGAATGGCCAAAGCAATGTTGAAAAATAAAAGAAAAGGTAGAGGCATCACTAATTTTACAGATTTCAAACTATATTACAAAGCTATATTTCAAACTACATTACCAAGACACTAAGGTACTGGCTCAAAAGCAGACATATACATCAGTGAAATAGAATAGAAAACCCGGAAACGAACCCATAACAACATGGTTAATTAATCTTTGACAAAGCAGGATAGAATATCCAATTGGGGGGAAAAGGCAGTCTCTTCAACAAATGGGGTTGGGAAAATTGGACAGGAACATGCAAAAGAATGAAACTGGACCACTTACTTACAACATACACACAAAAAAATTGAAAATAAATGTAAGAACCAAATTTGAGACAGGAAACCATTAAAATCCTAAAGAATCAAGCAATAACCTCTATGACATCAACAGTAACAACTCCTTACTAGTTATATTTTCTAAAGCAAGGGAAACCAAAGTAAAAAATGAATTACTAGGACTTCATCAAGATAAAAAGCTTCAAAACAGTAAATGAGACAATCAGCAAAACAAAAAAGCAACCTACAGAATGAAGATATATCAATGAAATGATATATCAATAAAGTGTTAGTATCCAAATTTTATAAAGAATATATCAAAATCAACTCCCCAAAATTAAATAATCTAGTTAAAAAATGGACAGAAGACATGAATAAACATTTTTCCAAAAAAGACATCTAAATGGATATTCATCATCACTCACCATCAGAGAAATACAATTCAAAACTACAATGAGATACTACCTCACACCTGTCAGTATTGCTAAAATTAACAACATAAGAAAGAACAAGTGTTTGCGAGGATGGAGGAAAAAGAGAACACCATTACAGTTGGTTACTGTACAGTTGGTGCAGTTACTCTGGAAAACAGTATGGAGATTCCTCAAAAAGTTAGAAGTAGAACTACCGTATGATTCTGCATATAATACTCCTAGGTATTTACCCAAATGATGCAAAAATACTAATTCAAAGGAATATATGCACCCCAATACGTATAGCAGCATTATCTACAATAAAAAATTATATAAATAGCCCAAATAACCATCAACTGAGGAATACCTAAACAAAAAGTGGTATGTGTATACAGTGGAATATTACTCAGTCATTATAAAGAATGAAATCTTGCCATTTGCAATGACATGAATGGAGTGACAGAGTATTACACTAAGCAAAATAAGTCAGTCAGAGAAAGACAAATAACATATGATTTCAGTCATATGTGGAATTTAAGAAACAAAACAAATAAACACAAGGAGAAAGAAAAAGTGAGGCAAACCAAGAAATCAAACTCTTACGTATAGAGAAAAAACTGAGAGGTGTCAAGCCATATGTTAGGCCACAAAAGGTGCCTTAGTAAATTCAAGGAGACTGAAATCATACCAAGTATCTTCTCTCACCACAATGGTATGAATCTGGAAATCAATAATAAGTGGAAAAGTGTAAACTCACAAATATGTGGAAATTAAACAATACGTTCTTGAATAACCAATGGATCAATGAAAAATTTAAAGGAAAAAACAATCCTGAGACCAACGGAAATAGGATTACAACATTCTAAGATATTTACAATGCAGCAAAAGCCATTTTGAAAACATTTATAATAATAAATGCCCATATTACAAAACTAGAAAGATTTCAAATAATCTATTTCTATGCCTCAAGGAACTAGAAAACAAACAAACTGAACCCAAAGGTAGCAGATGGAAAGAAATAATGAAAATAATAGAAATAAATGAAATAGAAAACAGGAATCTGAAAAGATTAACAAGCCTAAGAGTTCTTTTTAAAAAAATGACAAACAAATTTGACACACCTTTACTTAGATTAACTACAGAAGTGAGAGTAAGGCTCCAAATTAACAAAATTATAAGTGAAAAATAAAACATTACTACCGACATCACAGAAATGTGAAGGGTAAAGAGACTACTATGAACAACTATACACTAAGAAACTGAACAACCTAGAATAGAAAAATTCTTGGAATCATACAACCTATCTTGACTCAATTAAGAATAAATGGGAAAATTACTGATAAGGAGATTGAACCCATATTCAGAAATCTCCCAACAACAACAAAAAAATTCCCAGGATCAAATGACTTCACTGGTAACTTTTAGCAAACATTTAAAGAAGAATTAATGGCAATGCTTCTCAAAATCTTCTAAAAAGTCCAAGAGGAGGGAACATTCCAAAACTCATTTCATATGGGCAGCATTACCCTGATGGACAGAAAAAGGCACTACCAGAAAAGAACACTACAAGCTAATACCCTGATTAAGTATAAATGCACAAATTCTCATTAAAATACTGGCAAACCACAATCGCCAAACTGTGGAAAGAGTCAAGGTGCCCATCAACAGATGAATGGATAAAGAAGATGTGGTACATATATACAATGGAATGCTATGCCTCCATCAGAAAGGATGAATATCCAACTTTTGTAGCAACATGGACTGGACTGGAAGAGATTATGCTGAGTGAAATAAGCCAAGTAGAGAAAGTCAAGTATCACATGGTTTCACTTACTTGCGGTGCATAAGGGGTAACCTAGAGGACAGTAGGAGAAGGAAAGGAAATGGGAAGCAGGGTAATCCAGGAAGAGAAATGAAACAACAGAGACTTTGGACACAGAAACAAACTGAGGGACTTGGAGGGAGGGGGGTGGGGGGATGGGAGAGCCTGGTGGTGGGTACTGAGGGTACCTATTGCATGGAGCACTGGGTGTGGGGAATGGGGAATGAATCTTGAAACACTGGAAAAAAAATTTAAGTAACAATAAATAAAAGTCCATAAGCACATAGTTTAATAACTTATTGGCATGTGAGTATGCATATCTCTGGAGCACCTAGTGTAGCACTTTGTATCTATTAAGTGATTAATAAACAAGGTTGACGACAAAAAAAAAATAGAGATGCCTGTGTGGCTCCGTCAGTTAAGTGTCTGTCTTCAGCTTAGGTCATGAACCCTGAATCCCTGAATCTTGCTCCCTGCTCAGCAGGGAATCTACCTCTCCTGCTCCTTCTGACTATTCCCCTTGCTCATTCTCTCACTCTCCCTCTCTCTCTCTCAAATGAATAAAAAAATTGTTTAAAAAAAGATGTAAAATAATATCCAAAATATGTAAATTCATAGAGACAGAAAAATGCTTAGTGACTCTCTAGTGCTGGGATGGGGGTTTTGGCATGCTAATAGTAGGTAGTTAATTTTCGAGGTAATAACATATTCTAAAATTAGGTTATGGTGCTATTTGAACAACTCCGTGGAAAAAACTGTACAATTTTAATATGTGAATTCTACACTGTATGAATTTTGTCTCAACGAATTTGTTCAAAAATGGCCCCTGCTAACTATACCCATTCAAAACATATTACTACTATTTTTAGTTGAATATTTGCCCAAGAGTTATTTTAGCAAAGTCATTTATTACTGATCTCCACTTTTCTCAGACCACAATACCATTTGTATTGGTTGGAAATTCCATATTTTAAAGTTTCTACAACAATTACATTTTCATATTTATTTTTAAAAATACACTAAAGTTCACAAATACTTGTAGAAAGTTGGAGTACACTAGGAAAGCATTTTCACTGATGGAGATGCATTGTATTTATAAAGTGCCTTCTAAAGAGTCATTACAGGTTCTAGAAACAAACAAAAAACAAAAACAAATAAAGGAAACTCAAAGTACTCTACTACTCTTAACTCTTAAGTCCTTACGAAGTCCATGAGAGATGGAAATGCAGTTAATTGGTAAGCCACAATAATAACTGCAACAAAATATCTTGTATTAATAGCAGCTGTCTCCTAAAATGCTCCAGTATCTTCACATAAGTGATCAATTATTAATCTTCAATCAGCACAGTACTCTTAAAATAAATAGACAAAATGACAGAGATATCATAAAGTTAATGGCACTTTGGAGACCAAAATGGTCACAATATGGCCCCAAAGGAGTGAAGTTAGTCTAGAACTTTGTTGTTGTTTGTTGTTTGTTTATTTAAAATAGAAATGGAAAGGGGAGAAGCTAAGATAGTAGAGTAGTAGGAGGACCCTAGACTTGACTCATTCTTTGAACACAGCTAGATAAATATCAAATCATTCTGAATAACCAATAAATTGATCTGAGGACTGACAAAACAAAATGCATAACTAAAGGAAGAGAAGAGACGATATTATGTAAAGTAGGAGATGTGGAGACTTGGTTTGGAGGAGCAAGAGATTGCAGGTGCAGCAGTGAAGAGGGAGCCCTGGTCATAGGCAGAAGTAAGAGGAGCATACAAGGAAACCACTTCCTCAAAACCACTAACTGAGGGAAAAAATGAGGGGCTGATTTTCCTAAGTTTTTGCAACTAACAGGGCTCACAGATGACTTCTAGAGGTCCTTAGTGGGGCTGGTATAGAGCCCTGAGGGCACCATGGTGTTTCTGGAAAGAAGACTGGCAGATAGCCTGGGGGCAGAAGGCACAATCTCAGGATCCCATGAGACACATTGGTTGAGATGGTTCCCCTTCTTGGAGTACATCTGAAAGAGATGACACTTCCTCTCCTGGGATAAAGAAGCTTCAAGGTGCTTTTCCCTGCCTCAGCCCTCAGCATAGGCACAGAAACACCTACCAAGGGCAGCAAAACTGGACACTGGCTCTTTATTGTGCTTTAATCCAAACCCCAAGCCCTAGCACTTGGGTGCAAATGTCCTTCTGGGTCAAACCTGCATCAGTCCCAGCATAGCAAGACCCTCCTCCAGAAGACCAGTATGAGTCACTACCACACCAGGTTCCTAAAGTTTAGAGTTTTAAAACTCAGCCAACCTGGCTAGGATTGAGCCCAATGTGCACTGTGATCCTTCAGGCGAGCAAGCAACCCAGACACAGACAGCATGAAGGCAGAAATCTGAAGTATGGCTGGGATTCACAAGGGGAAATGGTTATCTCTTTTGGGAGGGCTTCCTGGACAGAAGCAAGTGCAAACTCCCCTCTCCAGGAACTAAGGAAATGGCTGATGCCATTTCTGGCCCCATCCCCCAGCCTGAGCTAACTTCAGTAAACAGCACAGTACCAACACTGGCTGACTAACGTGGTTATGCCAAGCATGTCCCTGCTCCCTGCACTCTCCTGGTACTGCTTTTCTTGGGCAAGTGTGCCTGGGAATCAGCTGAGTGGGCTCCTCTCTGAGAAGACCAGAACATACCCCAAAATGCACCATGTTCACTGATCGTACAGTCCTTAAAAGTTTCAGCTCTAGAAAAGATAACATCAGGACTCTTTCAACAAGCAGATCAGAGCATATTTAGTTAAAACCTGCCACACACTGGCCAAGATCCAAACACTCCCCACTGAAGCAAGGAGAAACTCTGTAGAGGACTAACCTAAGGAATAGAGTAGCCACAACACAGAAATGGTCCCACAACTATATAGTCAACTAATCTTTGGCAAAGCAGGAAAGAATATTCAATGGTAAAAATACAATCTCTTCAACAAATGGTGTTGGGAAATTTGGAGAGCAACATTCAAAAGAATGAAACTGGACCACATTTTTTCTTTCAAGTTTCTTAAAAAAAAAACCAGATATTACCCATTTATTTGTGAGCAGAGAGAGAAGGAGCACAAGTAGGGGGAGAAGCAGGCAGAGGGAGAAGCAAGGTCCCCACTGAGCAAGGAGCCCAATCTAGAACTCAAGCCCAGGCCCCTAGAATCATGACCTAAGCTGCAGGCAAACGTCCAACCTACTAAGCCACCCAGACATCCCACTGAACCACTTTCTTACACCATACTCAAAAATAAATTGAAAATGGATGAAAGACTTTAATGTGAGACAGGAAACTATCAAAATCCTCGAGGCCACAAGCAGCAAGCTCTTTGACAACAGTCTAACAAATTCTTACTAGACAATTTTCCTGAGGCAAGGTAAACAAAAGCAAAAATGAATTATTGGACTTAGCCAAGATAAAAAGCTTCTGAACAGCAAAGGAAACAATCAGCAAAACTAAAAGTAAGTCTACAGAATTGAAGAATATATTTGCAAGTGATATACCTGATAAAGGGTTAGTATCCACAATATATAAATAACTTATAAAACTCAACACCCAAAGAACAAATAACCCAGTTATTAGCAAATAGGTAGGAGACATGAATAGACATTTTTCCAAAGAAGACATGCAGGTGGCTAATAGACACATGAAAAGATGCTCAATATCACTCATCATCAGAGAAATACAAATGAAAACAACAATGAGATATCAACTCACAGCTGTCAGAAACATTAAAATTAACACAGGAAACAAGTGTTGGTGAGGATGCGGAAAAAGGGGAACCCTCTTACACTCTTGGTAGACATGCAACCTGATGTAGCCAATCTGGAAAAGAGTATGGAGGTTCTTTAAAATGTTAAAAATAGGGGCACCTGAGTGGCTCAGTTGTTAAGCATTATTTACCCAAAGGATAGAAAAATACTGATTTGAAGGGGCACATGCCCCCTGATGTTTATGGAAGCATTACCAACAATAGCCAAATTATGGAAAGAGCCCAAATGTCTACTGATGAAAGCATATAGAAGTAGCATATATACACAATGGAATATCACTCAGCCATAAAAAGAATGAAAACTTGCCATTTGCAATGACATGGATGGAGCTAGAGAGGATTGTTAGAGAAATAAGTCAGTCAGAAAAAGACAAATACTGTATTATTTCGCTCATGTGGAATTTGAGAAACAAAGCAAATGAATATGGGGGGAAAAGACAGGCAAACCATAAACACTCTTAATTATAGAGAACAAACAAATTGAGGGTAGCTGGAGGGCAGGTGGGTGGGGAGATGGGTAAAATGGGCAATGGGTATTAAGGAGGACAATTGTGATGAGCACTGGGTGTTGTATGTAAATGATAAATCAGTAGATTCTACACCTGAAACTATTATTAGACTGTATATTAACTGGAATTTAAATAGAAATTTCCAAGTATAAAAAAACATGTATACAAAATGAAATAAACTGGCCTGTAAAGAAAAAAGTTAGAACTGAACTATAGTATCCTAATACAGCCACCAGTTTCCTTACTACCACTTCAACCCTTAATGTGGTATTCCCAAGAGGTTCCAAAACAGAGCTTCCTTTCAGCACTCTCTGGGATTCCTTCAATTGTACTCACTCACCTAGATCGCTTGGAACTAGACTACCTTCCAGGAATAGGACCTCAGCTCGAAGATACCTGGTATAACAGGAAGAAGAGGCAGATATCTGTTATATAGTCCTAAAGTCAGAAACTAATGAGAATCGCTTGTAGTTTCATAGTTAGAAAGTTGCCAATATGGTGTAGATTCTATTTTTCTCAGTCCTCATCTAATAGTAATATAACCTGGTAATAGAACTTCAACAAAATTTTATAGAATAACTACCATGGACTGAATGTTTGTACCTCAGCTGAATTCATATGTTGAAAACTAATCCCCAGTTCAATGGTGTTTTGAGGTTGGGTTTTTGAAAGGTGATTAGGTCATGAGAATGGAACCCTCATGAATGGGATTAGTTTCCTTATAATAGCAAACCTAGAGAGCTCCCTTGCCCCTTCTGCCATAGAAGGACACAGTGAGAGGACTGTCATTTATGAATTAGGAAACATCCCTTTGCCAGATACCAAATCTCTCAGTACCTTGGTCTTGGGCTTCCTGGCCTTCAGAACTGCGAGAAATAAATGTTTGTTGTTTAATCTATCCAGTCTATAGTATGTTCCTTATAGCAGCCCGAATGGACTGAGACATTTTCATGGACTACACTTCCTCAGGCTGCTTTGATTTCTCCAAATCTCAACTAATTAAAAGAAAGATGGGGCAAAATGATGCACCAAGGGTTCTCTGCAAACACCCTTCACCATACTGTCTAAGGTCAGGTTGGAAAAGGTCCAGTATAATATAAACAAGAGTAAGTAGATCAATTATGGTAAAGTTGATGGCTAATCTCGTCTTTTTTCAGCCAGTTCTACAGCTATTGCTTCTTCAGCTACCCTGTAATAATTGTGGACTCTGGAATATTTTACTTGAAACTGACTGTAAAGGAGACCTGAACCAGCAGAAGCTTCATTAACTTTCCAACTACAGCATCAAAAGTTTAAGAAAGTTTATGTACCAGGGAATGCACAAGTAGCCTTGCACTGATTGTGACATAATTATGTCACAGCTTTCCGGTGAAATAGATATTTTTTTTAATTTTTATTTATTTTACAGAAAGAAACAGAGTCAGAGAGGGAACACAAGCAGGGGGAGTGAGAGAGGGAGAAGCAGGCTTCCCACCGAGCAGGGAGCCCGATGTGGGACTTGATCCCGGGTCTCCGGGATCATGACCTGAGCCGAAGGCAGTCGCCCAACCAACTGAGCCACCCAGGCGTCCCTGAAATAGATATTATTAACTACATTATACGAATGTGGAAACTGTTTCAGAGAGATGTTGTGTCACTTGCCTGAGGTCACACAAGTGGAAAGTGGCAGAACCTAAATTTAAAAAGGTCTATCAGGCTGTAAGTCAATGCTCTCCATTGTTCCGTCAGACTGCCTTTCTTTAAATTCCAAATAATTCTAACACAGTTGAAATCGGTAGGTTGTATGATAAAGCAAAAGAAAAATACACATATATTTCTTAGTTGGAATACTGGTTCTGTCATGAACTTTTTGGTTGCATGATCCTGGACAAGTTATTGAAATATATATAAAATACCTATATATCCAGAGTGGCATATATGTCCAGAAGATTAAATGAGATCAGGTATATGAAATGACTAATGATGCTTGGTATGTGGAAGTCCTTCAAAAGATGGTAAAATTTATTGCCATTAATACTATGGAGAGCAATACTAAAGGGATAAAGAAGTACAAAAGAGAAGAATAATTAAAGCTGGTTTGGTGGAAGATTTGTTGGGTTTTTTTTTTTTCCAGATCTTAATGGTATGACTCAATGTTACTTTAATCATGCTTTAAGAAATAAGAAACAGAAAAAAATGAGTAGATTCTCAATTGTAAACAAGTACTAATGATGATGATAGAGTCCTCTTATGTTAGGGTTAGGCACCAGATAGATTCTTCCTATACTCTGTTACTACTTTTCATTTTGAAGAACGGAGCTATAAGATGGAGAGGGTTAAGAGAAACTGATTCCTTATATAGGTTGAGAATGGCCTGGAAGGAACTTAAGTCCAGATTAAACTTAAATACTGTGGTTAAAAATTCAAAAGGTCCAGCCAGTAATAAAGAAAAATAGCAAACTTCCATGCCCTACTGTTCAAATTCTCAGAAACGTATTTTTTCAGAGAAATCTATGGTCTTAGGAGATGTCTTCTTCTATCTCACTGTTGAGATTATTTGAAGCACATCTAAACAACTAAATATGTGAAATAGTGAAGAAATAACATTTTTTTCACGGGACTAAAGTTGCTTTAAATTTTACTCTGAATGTCTCTTCCCTATAAACATTTGTAAAACTTGATCAATATTCCACTTAATGTTTTAATAAAGCATTTACTTTTAGAAAAAGCAGTTGGCTGAGTTACTGCATACTATGACTTCTTAGCCATTACCTCTTGGGAAATGACTGACTTGCTCTGCCATGTATCCAGAGTAAGCATCACTCATCTATAACAGTTTTCCAAATTTCAAGTAAAAACCATTACAGGAATAATCTACGTTAAAAGGGATGTGCAGAGTCAATTTAGTCCTATTTTTGTAATGGGAAATGCCATGCTTCCCGTAAGACTACTATTTCCTGAACAAAATCAGTTTAAACGTCAGGAGAAAGCTTCCATGATTATATTATATGGGGGAAAACTCACCATTTTATACATGACCAAGAAAGAACAAGTTTCTTCAAAGATCCCAAACCACCACTTTGAAGCAAAACTCTCAGGTTATAGGAGTTAAGTGAGCCAGGTCTCATTTTTAACTAGATATCAAGCACAGCTTTTTATACCAAGCAGAACTTTTTAAAAACTTTTATAAAATAAATGCACACATTACCTGGTAATTGTTTTGGTTTTGTGACAACCTCAATTGGTTTGAGGATGAAAAATGTGAAGAAAAATTACTCCTTGATGGATTTGTATTACTGTACATTGTAGTAGCTACCGTATGTAATGAGGTCTGTGGTGTCAAATGGTAGTCTCTGTTTCGATACAGTACATTGTCTGACAAATCTCTAATATTCACCATTTGTGAGTTTGGCATAGTTCTCCCTGGTCCAGGCAATGCTGTACTTTGGTTCTCTGTTCCAAGGGATCTGCCACTTTCATAAAATCTTGAGTAGCTTGGTATCTGTGCTCCCATTAATGCCAACTCTTCCTCTTTGGCATACTCATCATCAGCATCTCCAGTCTCCATTGCAATGGACAAACAAGTTCCTTCTGCTGAATTAGACTTCTGTGGGGCATTTCCTCCCAGAATTCTCTGGGGATAATCACTAACAGCCAATGAAAATACCTCACGGATTTCTAAGTTTTGTGTTCTACAGTAAGGGTCTCTAATAGGTGGCTTTTGCCCACATAAATTATGTGATGCTAAACCTGTGTGTTCAGGCTTATATGACCTTTGAATTCCAACTGGTTCAATTTTGCAAGGTCGGTGGCACATAGATGGCTTTTGAGATACCATCATATCAGAGGCTTGCATTGAAGAGCTTCCATAGTTTTTCTTTGTGTGACTGTATACTGAATTTCCAGCATTTAACACACTTGTCTGTCTTGACAAGATAATTGTTTTTTCACCTACGAGCAGAGAGGCATTTTTACAATGTGCTACCTGTCTTTGAACAGGAATGTGCAACTGAAATTCAGTATTATTTTTACTGGCTGTTTTCTGAATAGGAATTTTATGTGCTTCTGTAAGTTGTGTATCTGGATGTTTCGTTGTCCCTTGTCTACTTGATGAACTTGCTGGACTGTATGTACCAGTTACAATGACATCACTATTGGCAGATGTCCAAGAAGACTTTTGGCTTGAGGGTCGAGCAATGTTAACTACATTTCTGACTGTAATGTCTGAAGATGTCAAAGAGGTATCAGGAAGAGTTCCTGTTGTTGCAGCTCCTGATTCAGAATTCTTACTACTCATTTTTCTTCTCTTGTTGCCAACCCACGTCTGTAATGATAAAAAATGACAATATAGAAATGCTCTTAACAAAAAAAAAAGGAAAAACACTTTCAATGTGATAAATTGTATTCTCATTTGTTATGGAAGTAAGGCCTATACAAATTTAAAACACTGCATCAAAAACTAATGATGTACTATATGTTGGCTAATTGAACTTAAAAAAAAAGAAAGAAAAATAAATAAGTAAATAAAACAAAAAAGATACAATAAAAGAAAATGTAACTAAAGTATAAGATAAATAAATAAATAAAGTATAAGGTCAGACATGTTCAAGAACTTGCTTGCAAGTTCTAGGAACCTGAAACCAGAATTGTATTATTGCTTCATTCCTCAAAATCCATTCAATTGAACTTAAGCAAGAACACTAAAAATGTTTACATCCCTTGACCTAGTAAATCCATTTCTAGGAATTTATCCTTAAAATAATCACAGATGTATACAAAGTTTATATGGAATTATAGTCATTATATATTGACTTTTAATAGTGAAAAATTGGAATCATACTTAAGTAGGATATTAAATAACATTGGAAAATGCTCATCGTAATATTAAACAAATATACACTTGTAATCTTCAGGTTTAACAACTTCTGTTCTACAGATATATCATAACTTGGTTATGATATATTTCATATTGCAAGATATTATTGGGTTGTTTTTAGAATTGTTCATTATTGGGGTGCCTGGGTGGCTCAGTTGGTTAAGCGACTGCTGTCAGCTCAGGTCATGATCTCCAAGTCCTGGGATCAAGCCCCAAATTGGGCTCCCTGCTTGGCGGGAGCCTGCTTCTCCCTCTCTCACTCCCCCTACTTGTGTTCCCTCTCTAGCTATGTTTCTCTCTGTCAAATAAATAAATAAAATCTTTTAAAAAAAGAATTGTTCATTATAAACCATATTGAAATATATATCGTTGTATATGCATCCTTGCGCTAATGAATCATTAAACATTATATCAAAAACTAATGATATACTAAAAAAAAGAAATATATCCTAAAAAGAAAAGTATTGAGCTTTTTGATACCTTCAAAGTACCCTCCAGTGTATAACAGTTCTGGTTTCTCCACACCCTCATCAACATTTTACATTATCTTTTTGTCGTATTTACTAGCCTAGGAGTTAATATAAGGTATATAATTGCTGTTTTCATTTGAATTTCTATGACTACTATATAACTTTAATAAAATTAGTATCCATTAATTTTACTCATTTTTATATTGGGGTATTTATATTTTTAAATTAATTTATCAAAGTAATTTTTACTAGAGATACCACTTCTTGATATTTTTCTTTACTTACCAAATTTTATATAGTAAATGTGTTTAATTTTAATGTAAAATTAATTTTATAAACAAAATAATCATTATTAATAAAAATAATACAAGAGGTTGTCATTCAAGTTTGATTACAAAATATGTACTTTTATGTAAGTAATCTGTTATAACAATCTTAGTAGTATTACACTGAATCATGGCTATACAATAAAAATATGCAATAAGAAATATTACATTCCATAACGTGATCAGTAAGCCTTATAAGTATTTTAAAATGCATACCATATTATAAACTACTAAAACATATTAATCTATTACAAATCAAAAAAAATAAAGTAAGTGAAAATATTAAATAAAGTAGCCTTCCACAAACATGGTGCAGGGTATATTTGGTTTACTTTTATGTGATCTGTTTTTAAAGACCACAAAAATTTCTGAGTTTTTGATGTTTATACAGTATGCTACATTAATGTTGTTATAATACCATAAGTAAAAGCTAGCATATATTGAATCACCATTGCATGTTTTTATATATATTAGTTTCTTTGATTATTTTTACTAATTATATAAATGAAAAAATTGATGATCAGAAATATTAATTAGCTTACAGAAGGATATCCTGTCAGCAATTGATGGAGCAATGATTCAAAATCAATTTTACTTGACCTCAAAGTACATTCTTCTTCCACTACAGTAAGAAACTCCTGAAATGGCCATCTTTGTTAGCCATTTTATTTTTATAATTAGTATTCCTCTAACAAGGAAAATGTTCCAGAGATGGAGATGTTCTATTTTGCTTCACATGTGGCTGTAGGAATTTTAAACTCACTCTACTTTAGTTTTACTAAACAACAGAAGTGAGTATTAAAAGCAAAGGGACAAATAAATATAAATGTCAACGGAGGAGGCAGAGTAGAAAAAGTGAAAGGCTTTAAAGTATATACTCAAAAGAAATATTTAAATAGAAATACTTTTAGATAAATATTTCAGGTATGATTCAAAAAGATGAATTTTACAACTATTCAAACTAAATTACTGTGTTATGGTTTTTCAAATATGAAAAATATGCATAGGAAACATAATGCACTTGTTCATTTTTTTTTAATGTATAATCATGACACTTAAAAACTTTCAAGCATAGGTGGCACCTGGGTGGCTCAGTTGGTTAAGCAACTGCCTTCGGCTCAAGTCATGATCCTGGAGACCTGGGATGGAGCCCCACATCAGGCTCCCTGCTCGGTGGGAAGCCTGCTTCTCCCTCTCTCACGCCCCCTGCTTGTGTTCCCTCTCTAGCTGTGTTTTTCTCTGTCAAATAAATAAAATCTTAAAAAAAAAAAACTTTAGAGCATATCTCAAGAAGTACCACATCTGGAAGGCAGATCTGGGCAATATTTCTAAGAAAACAAATAAATGTTGCCATTACTATAACTACCTTAATGCAGGAAGTTTAAGAGTGATCTTAGTGAATTGCAAATTTATGGCTACTTTTATAGTTCATATATATAATGAACAGTAATGACATATATATAATGAACTGTAATCATTCATATGTATATATATAATGAACTGTAAAACTATTAATATAAGCCATAAATTTTCAATGTATTTCTATATATAGTTACTCAAATAGTTTTTAGATACTTACATTACATGCTCATAAAAAGTAAAATGCAGTAGAATATCATGTGCATATGAAGCTCAGGTATCTAATAATATCACTTGCCTAGAACACAGCCAAAATAGATATCACAGGATGCATGTACCTTACTAAAAGCACAACCCTTGACCTTAAAACACACTTTCTCTTATTTTATATATGATTTTGCCAAATCTGGTATTCTAATTTGTAACAAATTAGAAATAATAAAATAAGCAGAGCACTGGTGACAGAGATTGCTATTGGAGGCAACTAGATGGCACTGAAACAGAATGTCCATGAAATTTTGCTCACTGAAAAGGACAAGGAAAAACATAAGAGAATTAATGTGAGAAATAATTAAATAGTTTGGAGTTCTTTAGTGAAGAACTCCACCCCATATAGCTTACCATGTTATAAGCATTATCATTTTACAGCACAATGCAATAATTCATTTTCATAATGAAACTCTGAGTCAAAAAGTAAGGGTTAAATGATTTTCAATATTTTCCACTGAAGTTAAAGTGAGAAAGTGTATACTTAAGAAACATTTTTAAAATTCTGAAAATAAAGAAAATTTATTACCTGAGCATTCCCAGTAATTGAATTAAATTTTACCTAAAGCCATTCAATTACATTACCAGTGCTCACAGGATATAAATGATTCTCTTTCCAAATGTCTCACTGGTTGAGAGAGAAAATGGATCAAACAAAATTGATATGATGAGAATTTGGGGTCTATAACCAACAAAGAAATACTACATAAAAAAGAAAGAATGACATTAGGCCACCAGTTCATAAAATTTTCTTCCAGTTCTCTCTTTAAAATTCAGTTTTCGGGGCGCCTGTGTGGCTCAGTTGGTTAAGTGACTGCCTTCCGCTCAGGTCATGATCCCGGAGATCCTGGATCGAGTCCCACATCGGCTCCCTGCTCGGCAGGAAGCCTGCTACTCCCTCTCTCACTCCCCCTGCTTGTATTCCCCCTCTGGCTGTGTTTCTCTCTGTCAAATAAATAAAATCTTTAAAAATAAATAAATAAAAAGATAAAATTCAGTTTTCATTGCTTCTCAGCCTTTTGGCTAAGAGCAAATGAAATTCATTGTCTCAACCTATTTTCCTTTTTCTATACCTCCTTCTTTGAGTCTCTGTTCATTTACTCTATTTTTGCATATGTTTTAGCCTTTTAAGTTCATTTTACATCAGGATCAGTTCTTAGTACCATGTGATTTCAGTTCTGAGGAAAAACACAACAAATACTATATTAAAATAATAAAGAAAGGTCTCCTTCAAGTAGAAAGTCTAGACCTAGCAGAATATTGAAGACAGGGGAAGGTTATAGATGATGAGTCTATAAACAACTGCCTTCTTAGACTGGAGAAAGCAACCAAAATTGTGTTGGAATTTAGATTTGGAAGACTGAATTTTTGTACCATTTATACTCTTTTAGAACAGAGAGAATGAATCTGTTTCACACAAGTCCTTAAAACTTTAGTAACATTTTACTTGTAAGCTTAAAATCTAGGAATTTAGTTCTCTCATTCTAATTGTTTGTTTTAGATTTCATACCATTTGGAGCATAAATATAAATCTTTGTATTTCAGCAGTGTCAGTATTCAAGTATAATGAAGTAAGTTACTGGGGAGAGATTGCAATAACAAATTGGAAATATGAATGGTCATAAAGTACATAAGCAGTTGTCTGATAAGGCTTTTCACTTTTAAGTAATGTTAAAATAAAAGGAAAAAGGGGAAATAATAAAAGTAAAAGAAAAACTTACTCCAAAAATTGAGTTTGTATTTATAAAATGCAATCTCATCAATTTGAAATATAACACATTTATTTTTTAAGGAAATTAAACATTTTTCTATGAGATTTAATAAAGGGAAATAGGAACTTGAACTTACTAAAAAGACAACCTTTAACCTGAAAACATACTTTCTTATTTTATGCACAATTTTACCAAATCTGGTACCAAAAAATATTAAATAGTCTAGAATTCATAGTAAAGAAGAAATTTGGGCTATAAATTCAAATAGGGAATTTATATCTACAAATAAAAGATATTTCTGGTTCTTACACAAATCTGAATATAATGGTTGATCTCAGCACATAAAAAACAGATATTGGGGTGCCTGGGTAGCTCAGTCATTAAGTGTCTGCCTTCAGCTCAGATAGAGCCCCTCATCAGGCTCCCTGCTCAGCAGGAAGCCTGTTTCTCCCTCTCTCACTCCCCCTGCTTCTGTTCCCCCTCTAGCTGGGTTTCTTTCTGTCAAATAAATAAATAAAATCTTAAGAAAAGAAAAACAGATGTCACGTTACATTTTGCCCCTATAATTGGTGCCATAATGCCCTGTTCAAAGGTGAATATATCCTTTAGTGTTTAAGAAATAGAGTTTCCAAAGAATTCTGCTTATCAAGTGATTTTTTTTATATTTAGGTTCTTTTGAAAGTCCCTCAAAAGGAATAAACCTAAAAACAGATGTCCTACATTCTCTTTGACAAATTACCCTAATGAACAACAAGGATGAAAAAGTCGCCAATCTTTGAATCCAGACATGAAAGGACCTAGGTACTCCAATAAAATCTGTAACTAGTTCTGTTATGTTTGTCTCTTATCTCCTCTCTGTCACCTGTCTTTCAAAGAAGTTTAAGGGCTCTTATTTTTACAGCTGAATAACTATGGTTGTGATAAAGGAAAATTTCCTCCCATGGGATTTCTTGTTTCTTACTCATTAACTAACCCACTAAAACCCATGCATTTTACTTAGAAAAAGGAGTAGGTATTCATGAAAAAGACCAGGTTTTCCTAAAAAAGCCAAAAACACTGAAGTCAAAAATTCCTTATAAAAAATTCAGATACATCAAGAAAATATTCTAGGTACACAATAGTCCCTTGGTAAATGCCTGTGTTACTGATATCATTTTGGAGGGTTATCTCCAGATTAATCCTGGGTTTAATGGAAGTACAGAATAAGCAACTAATCTTAAAACTATTCATTAGTTCAAAGGATTGAGATTTTTTAAAGCTACGTTTACAATGCAAAAGTTTTAGTGTTTTCAAGGTATTTACAGAAAAAAATACACACTAAATGATTAGGTCTGTTATTATTTTTTTTAAGTAGTATTTTTAGAGGCGCCTGGGTGGCTCAGTCATTAAGCAGCTGCCATCAGGTCATGATCCTGGAGGCCCAGGTTCAAGCCCCACATTGGGCTCCCTGCTTGGCGGGAAGCCTGCTTCTCCCCCTTTCACTCCCCCTGTTTGTGTTCCCTCTCTAGCTGTGATTCTCTCCGTCAAATAAATAAAATCTTTTTTAAAAAGTAGTATTTTTACACCAGGGAAATGAAACTGTTTATAAAGTTAGTGACTTCATACTTTGATGTTTTTCCTCATATTAAGCAATTTTCACTTATAAACAGCTATAAATTCAAGAATTGCAACCTCAATACTTACCCTGACTACACTGAAGTCCAGCTTAGTCTCCTGTGCACACTGTAATATGAGCTGAAAGCAATTTTTACTTTGATTTGTCATTCCATTTTCATAATAACGTTGTAAAATCCTTTGTTGTTCTACAGTAAATACTGAACGTAGATTCATCTAAAAATAAAAAAAAATATCTGAAAATTGGAATAAGAGTTGGGTGTATGCAGAATTTGCATGCTACCAATTTTTTATACAGTTTCAATGCTTCAAAACAGCAAGATTTATTTAATTGAACTAATTCCCAGTAATGGGCAATAATTTGTATGCTAAAGGGAAACAGGTTCTAGCTGAAAATGATATATAATGCAATACTTACTAAATCTGTTCAGAATAAACAATTTTAAGGACAAAAAGAGAGAGGAAAACCCTATCTGGTTAGTGTCAGTACACTGGAAAATAAAGGTTCTCTCACTGAAATAAATATTTATGGCTAGTAAAGCCAGAGATGGAGGTAGCCATACATTCAGGGTCAGTTATCAACAGGAACACTCACTGTTCTCTGTCAAATAAGTCATCTGGCATATGTCTTACGGCCAGAAACTGTGGTACAAAACAAAGAGGTATTTTTATTTTTTCTTTCTTGAATAGAGGGCTTCTTTATATATACTAAAACAAAACCTCTCTTGAAAATATTAAAAATAAGAAAAACGTGTTGGTAACTCAAAATAGGCAATTTTGCTTTAGGCAATACTAACCTAAATAATTATTTTAATAACCATAGAATATAAATCAAAGCTCAAAATCATGTGTATTTTACCAAAAGTAAACCATGTAAAAACTACATACTTTTAATTGACTGCATCATAATTATACAAGAGAAATTTAAAAATGTACTTTATCGTTTCTCTCAATACACAAAGAATTTAATATTTAGAGAAAACAACTTGTAAAACTCACAATAAAAAACAGGTCAAACTCTTTTTTTCTTAAAAAAATGATGAATTCTAGTAGTGCATTTTATGAAAAAGAACCCTTGTAATTAGATTAAGGCAACTTCTGTTTCTTATTAAAAGTGTTTATACTGAAATTGTTATTCCTAAAATTTGACAGGGAAAAAAAAACCTTCCAAAGAAAATTGTCCCTTCAAAATTGGGAAAACAGTGATGACAGAAACAAACCAACCAGGAATCATTCTAGTATACTGGGTGTGGAAACAATGAAGTACACTGACGTGTAAATAAAAGTAATTTTCCTTTATCTGAAGACATTGAACAATAAAGAAATTAAACTCAATCATATAGCAGTCTATTGCCATTTGTACACATTTTTTTTCTTGCCCACAAAAACATCTTCCTAGCCAATGTTAAGAAATCCAATTACAGAAAATCTGATGTGGGAGAGGACACAGAAAAGATAAGTAGAGTTTCTCCATGAAACTTACAGGAACAATATAACTCCACTAACTTTCTGAAGGAGATGGCATTCTGCAGTGTAACCAAACTTTCAGGAATGTTTGGGATAGAGGGTAATGATGGTATCCATCAAAGCAACACTTACTATCCTGGCTGTCACATTTAAGAGCAATTTGGGATTCCTTTTCCGAAATAATTCAGCTACAGTCAAGAGGAAGTAGAGGGCAAATACTTAAAATATGTCATCTGCTGTGGGTTCAGAAGCAAAGTATTTCTAAGGAGGGTCATAAACTTCCATTTCACTAATGCACAATGAGGGTAATGGCTCTAATCCTTCTCCACAGACCTATAACTACAAAAATAAAAAATCCTAGAGTACAAGATATGAGTGATCCTCATGTGGGATAATACTGCTGTAAAATATACAAATATATTCCTATTGGCTGGCTACAACAGTTACATGTACTCAAG
Source organism: Spilogale gracilis (assembly GCA_004023965.1). Taxonomy (NCBI): domain Eukaryota; kingdom Metazoa; phylum Chordata; class Mammalia; order Carnivora; family Mephitidae; genus Spilogale; species Spilogale gracilis. Next base: position 18,596 of record PITA01002146.1, on the reverse strand, counting down.
TATGATATAAGCATTAAAAAGCACAGCAGGTTCTCCCTCACTGATACCAATAGCCAAATACAAATGCTGAGTACTAAATCAATTTCTGGAGTCTACATTCTGACAGTAGACAATGCTGTGACCTTTTTGTTTTTCCCTTAAATTCATAGCAATAGGAGGAAGCAAGAGACCTAATGCTCATGGGACATTTATTCTTTATTACAACAACTAGATAAAGCCCTTATAAGCAAAATAACTTGTCATTATCTCTACCTACCCCAGTTACCTTGGTCTATTAAGTGGCAAGATATTGAATGACAGCATAGACAAAGTTACTAATCATTTACACAAAAGTCAGGAAGAGAATTGTAAAAATCTTCATTTTAAAAGTTGGGTTCTTATTTCTGTGGAAATAAAATGGCAAGCCATTGGTTTCACGGAAATTGAGGTTTGTTGGGTTGAAGTATGAAAGGTAAATGAATTAAGGAATTAAATACTGAAGTAACAAGTCATTTAGCCTTACCCGAAGGCTTACTAATCTAATACTCTGAAATGTGCCAATCGCTTAGTGCATGATAGCCTATAGAAATAGGATCACCTGTGTGCTACACTTAGTTCCACTGTAGACTAGTGTGTAAGTCACTTAATTTTTATGAGCCTCTGTTTGCTAATTTTTTAAATGCTAGAATGTATGACATTTTCTAACTTCCAATCTGTATTTTCTCAAATAATTTAGGATATGTGAGCTCATTTTCTTAAATTGTAAAGCATGCTATAGTTGTAACATACTTGTACAGCTAGGTCCTTCACTTCATCATATTCAGATAATGGGATTTTTCAGGTTGTTCTCAGCTTTAAGATTCAGTGTTTTAATAAAGATCCTGAGCCACTGAAAAGATTAAGCTCAGTGTGTTCTATTCAAGCAAGCAGATTAATGAGTAAAATGTTATATAAATTTATTACTTCAGGAGTACTTGAAAAATGAAGCTTCTAAGAATGACTCCCCCTTAGCAGTATCACAGGGCTTTGGTCATATTTTCACATGGGAACATTTCAGATAAATTTCTACATAACATTGTTCTTATACACCTGATGTCACACATAAACCAAGATCTAGTAATGCCCTAATAATGTCTTAACTGGTTAAATAATTTGAAAAATACCCAAAAATTATACTCCTACATATTCATTCTTGGAAAACTGATTCTAAAAATGGGTTGAGTCCAAAAATCATCACCAACTCAAATATAACACAGTCTTTCTAATATTAAAAGTTTCAATTTTAGGTAAATCTCTGAATTTTTTTTTGGATTACAAAGAGTTGCACCTAGGTTAATGAAACATTTTGAATACCTTTAACTTAACCAATACATCTCTATTAGCATTGCTCTTTTTATCCATTATTATTATTCACTTTTAAATTTATATATAGTTAATTTCACTCTTTTGGGTATACAGCTTTATGAGTTAGGACAAACATATATATTTATGAAACCACCATCACAACCAAGATACAAAACAGATCCATCACTCAAAAAAATTCCTTTGTGCTGCTCCTTTATAATTAAATCTTCTATTTTTAAGATAATTAAATCATCCCAGCCCTGGGCAACAAATAATCTGGTTCTATAATTTTGACTTTTGAATAATGCTATATAAATGGAATAATAGAGTATATATTCCTCTTAGATTAACATCTTTCACTTAACATAAAGCATCTGAGATTTTTCTGTGTTGTCTGCATATGTAGTTTTCTCCTTTCTATTGAAGAGTTGTATTCCATTGCATAGAGTGTATTACAGTTTATATATTTATCCATTGGCAGACATTTGGGATTTCCAGGTTCTTGGTTACTGTGAATACAGTTGATAAAAAAAAATTGTGTGCAGGTTTCTGTCTGCAAATGTCTTTTCATTTCTCTGCCATAAATATCTAGGAGTGGGATTTCATATGGTAAGTATATGTTTAACTTTATAAGAAACTACTAGTTTTCAAAAATGACTATAAAAATTTGCTTTCTTGCCAATATTCTATGTAAGTCTAAGTTTTTCACTTTCTCACCAGCATTTATTATAATCAAGTATTTCTTTTTTTTCAGAGAAGGATAGAAGGGGTAGAGGAGAGAAAGAGGGAGAGAGAAAATCTTAAGCAGACTCCACATCCAGCACAGAGCCTGATGCACAGCTTCATCTCACAAACTTAAGATCATGACCTGAGCTAAAACCAAGAGTTGGCTATATTTTTTAATTAAATAAAACTATACTATGACCCAGCAGTTTCATTACTATTTACCCAAAGAATACAAAACCACTAGTTCAAAGGGATACATGCACCCCAACATTTATAGCAGCATTATCTACAATAGCCAAATTGTGGAAACAGCCCAAGTGTCCATCAACTGATGAATGCATAAAGAAGAAGTAGTATATATATTCAGTGGAATATTAGTCATGAAAAAGAATTCTCGCCATTTGCAATGACATGAATGGAGCTAGAGAGTATTATGTTGAGTAAAATAAGTCTGCCAGAGAAACACAAATCCCATATGCTTTCATTTATATGTGAAATTTAAGAAACTAAACAAATTAACGAGAGAGAGAGAGAGAGAGAGAGAGAGAGAGAGAGAGAAGCAGGCAAATTAATAAACAGACTCTTAACTACAGAAAATAAACTGATGGTTACCTGAAGGGAGGTGGGTGGGAGATGAGTGAAATAGGTGACACAGGGTTAAGAAGTGTACTTGTGATGAGCACCAGGTGTTGTATGGAAATGTTGAATCACTAAATTATACACCTGAAATTAATATTACACTGTATATGAACTTGAATTCAAATAAAACTTCAAAAAAAAATAAGGGGTGCCTGGGTGGCTTAGTGGTTAAGTGTCTGCCTTTGGCTCAGATCATGATCCCAGAGTCCAGGGATCGAGCCCCAAATCAGGCTCCCTGCTTGGCAGGAAGCCTGCCTCTCCCTCTCCCATTCCTGATGCTTGTGTTCCCTCTCTTGCTGTGTCTTTCACCATCAAATAAATAAAATCTTAAAAATAAATCTAAAATAAATAAAAATTAGCCATTCTAATAGGTTTAAAATTGTATGTTATTATTACGGTTTTAATTTGTATTTTCCTAATGAGTAATGATGTTAAGCATCTTCTAGTATGCTTTTTAGCCATCTATATATCTATTTTATAGAAGTGTCCAAATATTTTGCAAGTTTTTTAATTGGATTTCTTTTTTTTATGTTTTATTGAGTTTTTAGGGGTCATTACATATTCTGGATACAAGTGCTTTATCAGGAATAGTATTATTTCCAAGTATTTTCTCTCTGTTAGTAGCTTGTCCATATTATTTTATTAAAGTAAAGTGTGAGGGCACCTGGGTGGCTCAGTTGATTAAGGAACTGCCTTCAGTTCAGGTCATGATCCTGGAGTCCCAGGATCCAGTTCTATATCCAGCTTCCTCCTGAGCAGCTTCCTCCTGAGCAGGGAGTGTGCTTCTCCCTCTGACCTACCCCCCCACTCATGCTCTCTCTCTCTCTTCCTCTCTTTCTCATTCTCTCTCTTTCAAATAAATAAGAAAAATAAAATCTTAAAAAATAAATAAAGTGTATTTAAAAAATAAAAATAAAGTGTATTTCACAGAAAATGTTTTAATTTTGATGAAGTTCAACTTATCACTGTTTTCTCTTTTACAGATTGTTTTTTTAGTGCTGTATCAAATAAATCTGTGTGTAGAAAGGATAAGGCATCACAAATGCTCAATAAAGTATGAAGTTTTCTGGTCTGACTATTGGGAATGTAAACAATTTTGGGTCCTATTTGAGCTATGAAGACTGTTTGACTGATCTTTTCTAATGTTTCTTTCCTTGTCCTCAGTAGTTTTTTTCACACACTGGAGCTGATTAGTATTTAGCTAAAGATTTCACGGGTCCCTCTATAAATCTCCATAGCTTTCTCAATGTGCAGGTTTAATCTCTCTGCAAGTTTCCTCCTCTCCAGTATTGTCCCTCAAATTCTAGCCACCCTGTCCTTTCTGAACTCTGTCTCCTTGACTTAGAGAGAATTCCAGTCTGTTTGGTTTCACTTCCCTTTGCTTGTGATCTGGATACTTTTTTCAAGCAGTGAGTGTTTTCAGGCAGTGAGTTGACACACTGGTACTGTTCATCGTATTTCCCTTCTCTTAATAATCATGGTCTTGTGCTGCCTTTTGCTGATTATCTGAAATCCATTATTTCACATATATTTTTACTTTTTCATTTGTTTATAGATATTTAAGATAAGAGGGTAAATCCTGTTACCATTAGTTCATCATGGCTATAAGCAGAAGTTCAGGTGGCCTTTAGGAGTGGTAGAGTAGGAACACTAGGTTAAGAATCAAGAAATATTTGTTTATATTCAACTTCACTACTTAATAGTTCTGTCACCTTAGCAGCGATAGTAGGCCTCTTGGACTCAGTTTCTTCATCTGGAAAATGGGGCTATAAGACCTTTCCTATTTTACTTCACATAAATAATTATCTTCATTAAAATATATGGCAAATTATAATGTGATATGTAAAAGCTACTTTTGTTAATAGTTAACATTATATATACTATTTATTCCTACAAGTAATAATTATTTTAACATATATCAAGCCACTCCTACATCATTTATATATAAACCTCAAATAAAAAAATATATACATTATTATATATTCATGGTGAAAGAATACAGTTGCTATGACTCTCTTCTATCTGATGCGAGTTTGATCTTTAAAAATTCTGAAGGCATTATGTCCATGTGTATGGATGTCTCTGCATAATTTTTTAATGAAAATTGGATTTAAAATAAAAGGATATATCTAGCTAGGTGAATTATGCTACTAAAAACTAAGTAAGCAGTTATTTAGAAGAAGTTTGATTAAATATACAAAAAAGAATTGACACTTAGAACTTAATAAAATTTGAACATGTATAATAAGAACATGTATAATAACATATAATACTAATAAGCTTTGTAAATCTGTTCTCAGGTGTCATTTTATCATTTCCACTTAATGAACCTCATCTTTGCAAAAAACAGCTCTCTATATTTACCTTATTTTATCACTTACATCACAAAAATTGAAGATACTACAAAAAAAATTTCACCATCTTCTTTTTTTTTCAGTGTTCCAAAATTCATTGTTTATGCCCCACACCCACTGATCCATGCAATACGTGCCCTCAGTACCCACTACCCGGCTCTCCCATCCCCTCCAAGATCTTCAGTACCCACTACCCGATCTCCCTCCTCTCCAAGACCCTTAGTTTGTTTCTGAGTCCAAAGTGTCTCATGTTTCGTTTCCCTCCCTGAATTACTGTACTTTCCATTTCCTTTCCTTCTCCTACCGACCTCTATATTACCCCTTATGCACCACAAGTAAGTGAAACCATGTGATACTTGACTTTATCTACCTGGCTTAATTCACTCAGCATAATCTCCTCCAATCCAGTCCATGTTGCTACAAAAATTGGACATTCATCCCTTCTGATGGAGGCATAGTATTCCACTGTGTATATGTACCACATCTTCTCTATCCATTCATCTGTTGATGGGCACCTTAGCTGTTTCCAAAGTTTGGTGACTGTGGCCATTGCTGCAATAAACATTGGGGCACATATGGCCCTTCTTTTCACTACATCTATAACATTGGGGTAAATAGCCAGAAGTGCAATTACAGGGTCATAGGGTAGCTCTATTTTAAATTTTGAAGGAATCTCCACACTGTTTTCCAAAGGGGCTGCACCAACTTGCTTTCCCATCAACAGTGTTAGGGGGTTCTCCTTTCACTGCAGCCTCTCCAACACTTGCTGTTTACTGCCTTGTTAAATTTGGCCATTCTGACTGGTGTAAGGTGTTATCTCAGTGTGGTTTTGATTTGAATTTCCCTGATAGCTAGTGATGAGGAACATTTTTTTTCATATGTCTGTTAGCCATATGTATATATTCTATGGAGAAGTGCCTCTTCATGTCTCCTGCCTATTTCGTGAAGTGTTCATCTTCTTTTTGATGTTCAGTTTGATTAGTTCTTTATAGATCTTCGATATCAGCCCTTTGTCTGTAGTGTCATTTGCAAATATCCTCTTCCATTTTGAGGGTTACCTCTTTGTTTTGTTGACTGTTTCCTTTGCTGTGCAGAAGCATTTTATTTTGATGAAGTCCCAAAAGTTCATTTTAGCTTTTGTTTCCCTTGCCTTTGGAGACATGTCTTGAAAAAAGTTGCTGTGGCCGATGTCAAAGAGGTTACTCCCTATGTTCTCCTCCTGCCTCACGTGGAGGTCATTCATCCATTTCAAGTTTCCCTTCATGTGTGGTGTAAGAGAATGGTCTAGTTTCATTCTTCTCTATGTAGCTGTCCAATTTTCCCAGCACCATTTATTGAAGAGACTGTCTTTTTTCCACTGGATATTTTTTCCTGCTTTGTCGAAGATGATTGGACCAGAGATTTGTGGGTCCATATCTGGACTCTCTACTCTGTTACATTGGTCCATTTGTCTGTTTTTGTGCCAGTACCATGCTGTCTTGGTGATCACAGCTTTGTAATAAAGCCTGAAGTCAGATAACGTGATGCCTCCAGCTTTGTTTTTCTTCTTCAACAATTCCTTAGCGATATGGGGTCTTTTTGGTTCCATATAAATTTCAGATTTCGTTGTTCCAAAGCTTTGAAAAATGTTGGTGGAATTTTGATCGGGATGGCATTTAAAGTATAGATCACTCTGGGCAGTATAGACATTTAAACAATGTTTATTCTTCTGATTCATGAGCATGGAATGCTCTTCCATCTTTTTGTGTCTTCTTCAGTTTCTTTCATGAGTGTTCGGTAGTTCCTCAAGTACAGATCCTTGACTTCTTTGGTTAGGTTTATTCCTAGGTATCCTATGGTTTTTGGTGCTATAGTAAATGGAATTGATTCTCCGATTTCCCTTTCTATATTTTCATTGTTAGTTTATAAGAATACAACTGATTTCTGTGCATTGATTTTATATCCTGCCACATTACTGAATTATTGTATGAGTTCTAGTAGTTTGAAGATAGAGTCTTTTGGGATTTCCACACACAGTATCCTGTCATCTGCAAAGAGAGTGAATTTGACTTCTTCTTTGCCAAACTGAATACCTTTTATTTATTTCTGTTGTCTGACTGCTGTTGCTAGGACTTCTAACATTATCTTGAACAATAGTGGTGAGAGTGGGCATCCTGGTCTTGTTCCTGATCTCAGAAGGAAGGCTGTCAGTTTTTCCCCATTGAGAATGATATTCACTGTGGGTTTTTCATAGATAGATTTTATGAGGTTGAGGAATGTTCATTCTATCCCTATACATTTAAGAGTTTTAATCAAGAATGGATGTTGTATTTTGTCAAATGACCTTTCTGTATCCATTGAGAGTGCCATGTGGTTCTTCTCTCTTTTATTGATTTGTTCTATCACGTTGATTGATTTGCAAGTGTTGAACCACCCTTACATCCCTGGGATAAATCCCACCTGGTCATGGTGGATAATCTTTTTAATGTATTGTTGGATCCTGTTAGCAAGGATCTTGTTGAGAATCTTGGCATCCATATTCATTGGAGATATTGGTCTGAAGTTCTCCTTTTTGATGGGGACTTTGTCTGGTTTGAGGATTAGAGTAATGCTGGCTTCATAGAAAGAGTCTAGAAGTTTTCCTTCTGTTTCTATTTTCTGAAACAACCTCAGGATAATAGGTGTATTTCTTCTTTGAAAGTTTGATAGAATTTCCCCAGGGAATCCGTGTGGTCCTGGACTCTTGTTTTTTGGGATGTTTTTGATCACTGCTTCAATCTCATTACTAGATATAGGTCTATTCAGATTCTCAATTTCTTCCCGTTTCAGTCTTGGAAGTTTATAGGTTTCCAGGAATGCATCCAGATCTTCTAGGTTGTTAAACTTATTGCCATATAACTGCTGATCATAATTTCTGATGTTTCTTTCTATTTCCTTGGTGTTAGTCATGATCTCTCCCCTTTCATTCATAATTTTATTAATTTGGGTCTTCTCCCTTTTCTTTTGGATTAGTTTGGCCAATGGTTTATCGATGTTATTAATTCTTTCAAAGAACCAGCTTCTAGTTTCGTTGTGTGTTCTACTGTATCTCAGTTTCTGATTCATTGATCTCTTCTCTAATTTAATTATTTCTCATCTTGTGTGGGGGGTTTGTTTAATTTGTTGTTGATTTTCCAGTTCTTTAAGGTATAATGAGAGTTGGTATATTCATGATTTTTCAATTTTTTTGAGTGAGGCTTGGATGGCTACGAATTTCCCCCTTAGGACTGCCTTTGCTGTATCCCAAAGGTTTTGGATTGATATATCTTCATTCTCATTGGTTTCCATGAAGTGTTTCAGTTCTTCCTTGATTTCCTGGTTGGTTCACTGATTCTTGAGCAGGAAAGTCTTTAGCTTCCAAGTGTTTGCTGTCTTCTGAACTTTTTATGGTGGTTGAGTTCCAGTTTCACGGCATTGTGGTCAGAGAATATGCAGGGAATAATCTCAATATTCTAGTATCAGTTGAGCCCTGATTTGTGACCTAGTATGTGCTCTATTCTGGAGAAAGTTCCATGTGCACTCAAAAAGAATGAGTATTCTCCAGTTTTAGGGTGGAATGTTCTGAATATATCTATGAGATCCATCTGGTCCAATGTGTCATTCAAGGCTCTTGTTTCTTTGTTGATTTTCTGTTTAGATGATCTGTCCATTGTTGAGAGTGGTGTGTTAAGATCTGCTTCAATTAATGTATTTGTATCAATATGACTCTTTATTTTGCTTATCAGCTGGCTTATGTAGTTGGCTGCTCCCATGTTGGGGGCATAAATATTTACAATTGTTAGATCTTCTTGGTATTTAGACCCTTTGAGAATGATGTCGTGTCCTCCCGTGTCTCTGACTAGAGTCTTTAGATTAAAATCCAATTTGTCTGATATGAGAATCACTACCCCGGCTTTCTTTTGAGGTCCATTGGCATGAAAGATGGTCTTCCATCCCCTTACTTTCAATCTGGAAGTGTCTTTAGATTCAAAATGTGTCTCTTGTAAACAGTATACGGATGAATCCTGTTGTTTTATCCAGTCTGCAACCCTGTGCCTTTTTATTGGAGCATTTAGGCCATTCACATTGACAGTGATTATTGATATATACGATTTTATCGACATCATGTTGCTTGTGAAATTCATGTTTCTATAGATTACCTCTGTAAATTTCTGTTCTGTGTCACTCCTGGGTTCATTTCTCTTTTATAAAATCCCTCTTAATATTTCCTGTAGTGCTGGCTTGGTGATTGCATAATCTTTTAGATCTTTGCCGTCCTGGAAGCTCTTTATCTCTCCTTCCATTTTGAAAGTCAACCTTGCTGGGTACATTATCCTTGGTTGCATTTTTTTTTTCATGTAATTTTCTGAATGTGTCTTACCAGTCCTCTCTGGCTTGCCAGGTTTCTGTGGATAGGTCTGACATTATTCTGATGGTCCTCCCTCTATACATAAAAGATCGTTTCCCCCTTGCTGCCCTTAAGACATATTCTTTGATTTTATGTTTCATGAATTTCACAATTATGTACCTGGAGGTTTTTCTAGCCTCATTGATCTTGGTGGGTGTCCTTTCTGCTTCTAGGACACGAACACTTGTTTCATTCCTCAGATTAGGGAAATTTTCATCCAGGATTTGTTCAACTATATCTTCTAGGCTTCTCTCTCAACTCCCTCTGGGATTCTAATAATTCTGATAGTGGAGCATTTCATGGCATTGTTTATTTCCCTAATTCTATTTTCATGGGAATTTAGCTGTTTGTTCCAAGACTTCTCTTGCTCCACCTTCTCAGTCCATCTGTCTTCTAAATCACTAATATGATCTTCATCTTCACCTACCCTAGCTGTTAGCATATTTAAATTAGATTGCATCTTATTAATAGCTTTTTTAACCTCTGCCAGTTCGGCTTTCCCTTCTGTCCTTAGAGCTTCTCTCTTGCCACTAATGTTCTTTTTCAACTTAGTCATTGCTTGGACGATTGATGCCCTGAATTCCATATCAGTCATATTGTTTATGTTCTTTTCCAGTAATTCTGTGACAGTGGTTGCAGTCTCTGGGTTTTTCTGTTGGTTGTTCCTCCTCTGAGTCATTTTAGCGAGGGTTGGTTGAGGGGATGTATAGCTGAATATATCAACCACTATCCAGGTGAATTGCTCGTTGGAAGGTTTAAGAGCAATCAGAAGTCACCACCGAAAAGGAAGAAGAAAGAAAAAAGAGAGAGAAGAAGAGAAAGGATGCAAGAAAAAAACCCAGCCCGATTGGGCCCCAATGGTAGGATTTATATGGTACAAAACTACAACAGAGTAAAGGAAAAGACCATCAAGAGTAAAAGAAAGTTGAAGAGATCAAAAAGCTAAGCCCAACCCTAATAACCCCCAAGACCAGTATTTATATATTACAAAAGCAAAAACAATTACACAGAAACACTGACAGAAGAATAGGGTGGGAAGGTGAGTGTGAACCCTCCTTGTGGGCAAGGAAAGTATTTAAGATCCTCCTGGTGTGTCTTGTTATTATTGTTAGAGGAGTCCACTTTCTAAATATATAGGGAGATTAGAACTGGTTTGTATATAGAGGTAGTACTGAATAGGGATGCAGGATTACCTTGAAGCTTATAACTATATGTATATTTAAAAGAAAACAGAATAAAGGAAAGAAGAGAGAAGAAAGGAAAAAAAAACAGAAGAAACAAACAAACAAAAGAAGCAACAACAACAAAACACAGGTATGTGTTTGAAAAATTTTCAAAGTAAAAATTATTAAGGAGTGTTGTATTAAGTATCACATTGTAATAATAAGTGGGTTAAAAATTAAAAGAACAAAAACTGTGAGAATGAATTTTAAATTTAAAGTAAAAACTTTAAAGTAAAAATAGAAAAATGTTAAGAAAGAAAATAAAGCGAAAAGCTGTGTCCATGAAGTGTACAGCTTTGGGGGTAGTACCAGGAGTTTAATATATTGCCTTTCTCCTGATGTTGGGGTTTTACAGTTTTGGTGTTGTCTTCTTGTTCTTCTGGCTTGCCTTCTGGGGGAGGGGCCTGCCGCACTGTTTTTCAGTCCTTTCCACCTGGGCTGAGTCCCTCTGCCCCCTTCCTAGGGGCTGGGCTCCATGACAACCAGGTTTTCAGGCTTTTGTTCTCTGGAGGATTTTTTCTTTTATGGCTTTTTGCAGCTTTTCAGAAAGTCAGGCCAGAACAAGATGTCTGCACCCAGACCTCCTTCCCAGAGACAGCCGTTAGCTAGCAACCCTCTGGATGGTGCGGGGATCACAGCCTCTCCCTGTATCTTCCCCTTTGGCTACTTGTACAACCCGGCGCACCCATAGCCGCTGGTCAGATTGGTGCCCAAAGACCCATCTTGTTGTTTCACTCCTGTGCCATGGAAACCGCAACTGATTTTGGGTCATGCGGCCTTGTCTCTGCTCAGAGAGTCTGTAGTGTACGCCCACGCAGGAGATACTGAGGTCCTGCGGCCCCACAGGTCACGCTCAAGTCTGCAAAATCACCTCCCTTGGGGGCTGCGTGCCTGGCCCAAGGGGCGGAAAAAAGCGGCAGGGGAAAAAACATGGCAGTTTTAGAGACACTCCACTCCACCAGATTCCCTAGCGTGGCCAGGGAGCACTTTCTCTCCACAGATCTACATCCCCCTTTCCCCGGCTGCCCCCCAGGCTCTCCGTTTTTGCCTGCTTTTAATCAGACCCTAATCTGCTGTTGTTCCCCAAATACAGAGCACTTTTGTGCTGGGGTATTGCTTTCCAATGGGTCGCCTCTGTGGGCTTCCTCCCCCACGTCCCTTTGTCTTTGGATATCACTCCAAGCATTCCCACTCCACTCTACCTCTTTCTCAATGCTCTTCTTCCCCCGTAGAGATCCAGAAGTGTGAAATATTACATTTCAGGCTGATTTTATGGGTGCTCAGAGTGTTCTTGCAGTGTTTTTTTGCAGGTATTCAGCTCACTACAAGGGATTCCCTAAAATGGGGTAACCCAGCTTTCTGCCATCTTCCCAAGCTCCAAAAGCCTCACCATCTTCTAAGTATAATATTGAGTAACACACATTTGCCTATTCTAATATGATGAAAGGATATTCATTATTTCTTTATTTGGCTATAATAAGTGAAATGCCTTGCACATATCTTTTATCTGTCATTTTAGAGACATAATTAGACTCATTTACTTAGGTGGAAACATGAAACAAGAACTTATAACAACATCCTATCATATGATTTTCTTAAGACACAAAGAAATTAAACATTGACCTTATTTTAAAAAAACATTTAAAATTCTGTGTAATTAATATTTATATTATAGTACATAAAAGTTAAATATATATGCATAGTGACCTGGGTACAAATTGTGAGACAATTTTGTTTTTACATTCTTCATATAAATATATGAAAAGATAAACTCCTGTAGGGAAATAAACCTCTATAGCTTCATGTCTAATGTCTAAGAAGATGACTGGTTGTTCAGGAAAATAAATAAACAAATAAATAAATAAATAAATAAATAAATAAATGTATGGATGAATAAATAAATAAATAAAGCAAGCAAGCTTTAACGAGTTAGGAAAGGTAGGTGGCAGAACAGAAGGATCCTGAAACTCATTTCCTCCCATTAATATACTGAGGCAACTCACTGTGGAAATAACCTGAATACTAGCAAAACAGCTTCCACAGATAAAATATTTAAGAAAATGTCATATCCAAAAGGGGGGGGAGAGAAATGGTCAGGACCCAAACTCCTGATGTAGTGACTTATAAGCATGTGGAACATCACAAACACAAAGGAGTGAGGGGATTAACTTCCATATTTGTCATCCCCAGCCCTGGGGTTCTGCACTAGAAAGACTAGTCCCCATAATATTTGGCTTTGAAAATGAGTAGGACTTAAAACCAGAAAAACCCAAGGTCTATAGTAAACCAAGTTTCTGCCCTTAAAGGGCCAGAATGGTTTATAACTTAGACATAGCACAGAAGCAGGATTTTGAAAAGTGCCTGGGTAATATGTGAAAGAGATTTATTGACTAATTTTACAATGTATGCCAGATGGATAGGCATCAGCAGAAGCTCTATCCAAGAACAAAAATGCTGGTAGGCACCATTTTTCTTGCCCTCCCTCGATCTAGTCAGAAACTTGTGGGAGACAGTTCTGACACTCTCCATCTAACTTGCTAGCACAGTTTGCCCTGTCTTAAAGTTCCCCTGTGGAGGTGCTCCACCCAACCTGCCAACCTGGTAGGCACACTTCCAAAGTGATTCCCACCTTTCCATAACTGGCAGGCAGCTTCAGTCAGAACCAGTGTCCCCCGAACCAAAGTGACTTCCACTCTGCCACACACAGCAGGTAGCCTTGACTAGAACCAGTGCCCATCCAAAGTAACTCCTGTCCCAAAGGGGGGGTACTAATGGCACACACTAACATCCTTGCAGTAGCTTCAGCCAGGCCTCTAAGCTAGCCATGCCAGGAGTAAACCCCACCCTCAAGCACATCCACAGCAGCTGCAACCAGGCCTTTGGACCAACTGTGTTGGGGGCAGACTCTGCCAATCCGTGCACCCACAGAGTGACAAGATATCATTACAGACAGTCAAGGTGAGGTTTGGCCCTGCCTAACAGAATGCCCATAAGAGCTTCAGTAGCTTCCCATCCAGTTGCACACAGAACAAGCCCTCCCTACCAATGCGCCCACAGAAGTTCATCTGTACACTGAAGCCAGCTGGGCTGAGGGCCAGCTCACCTACCACCATGCCCATGATAGTTGCAAACCAGCCATCAAAAAGAAAACAAACAAACAAACCCTCTAACCCACACAAGGGATACCCCAGGAGCACCTGGTTCTGGTGACTCAGGACATTGCAATATAAAGTACCACAGAATGCCTTCTAAATAAAGCCATTACTTTCAAGACCAGGAGATGTGGATGACCCATCCAATACACATAAACAAACACAGAGAGTCAAACAAAATGAAAAGACATAGGAATATATTCTAAAAGGAAATAATAAGACAAAAACGCAGAAAAAAAGATCTAAACGAAGTGGAGATAAGCAATCTGCCTGATAAACAAATAATGGTCATAAAGATGCTTAAATGACTTAAGAGAAAACTGAATGAACTCAGTGAGAATTCCAACAATAAGACAGAAATTATAAAAAATGAACCAGACAAAGCTGAAGAATACAACAACTGAAATGGAAACTACTAGAAGAAATCAATAGCAGATTAGAGGATGTGAAGAAAAGATGAGTGATCTGGAACATACAGTAATGGAAAGCAATCAATTTGAACAGCAGGGAAGAAAAAAAGAATAAAAGAAATAAGGATAGGTTAAGATACCTCTACAATAACATCAAGCATAATAGCATTCACATTATAGGGATGCCAGAAGGAAAACAGAGAAAGAAAGGAACAGAAAACCTATTTGAAGAAATAATTGCTGAAGCTTCCCTAATCTGGGGAAGGAAACATATACCCAGGTCCAGAAACTACAGAAAGCCACAAGCATAAAGACGTATTGAGGTCCATAGGAAGATGTATAATTAGGGGCGCCTGGGTGGCTCAGTTGGTTAAGCGACTGCCTTCAGCTCAGGTCATGATCCCAGAGACCCAGGATCGAGCCCCACATCAGGCTCCCTGCTCGGCAGGAAGCCTGCTTCTCCCTCTCTCACTCCCCTGCTTGTGTTCCCTCTCTGGCTGTGTTTCTCTCTGTCAAATAAATAAAATCTTAAAAAAAATATATGTATAATTAAATCATCAAACCTAAGGATAGGGTGCCTGGGTGGCTCAGTCAGTTAAGCAGCTGCCTTTGGCTCAGGTCATGATCCCAGGGTCCTGAGATAGAGTCCCACATCGGGCTCCCTGCTTAATGGAGATCCTGATTCTCCCTATCCCTCTGCCTGCTGCTCTGCTTACTTGTGCTCGCCATCTCTCTGTCAAATAAATAAATAAAATCTTAAAAAAAAACCTAAAGATAGAATCTTAAAAGTACCAACAGAAAAGTATGTAGTTACATAAAAGGAAAACCCCATAAAACTATAAACTGATCCCTTAGCAGAAACACTGAAAGACACAAAGAAGTGACATGATATATTCAAAGGGCTGAAAGGGAAAAAAAAAACCCATAGCAAAGAATACTCTGCCCAGCAAAGATAACATCAAGAATTGAAGGACAGATAAACAGTGTCCCAGACAAACAAAACTTAAAAGAGTTTATTACCACAAAAATCATCTTATAAGAAATATTAAAGATATTTTTAGGTGGAAAAGAAAAGTCCATAACTAGAAGTAAGAAAATTATGAAAGGAAAAAATTTGAATGGTAAAAACATAAAGAAACAAGGTATATCAATCCCTTATGAAGTTGGTACAAAGGTTAAAACACAAAAGAAATAAACTTGGTTATAGTGAAATGATATACAAAGCAAAAAAGATGTTAAATATGACATCACATATAAAAAATGTGAAGGACGGAGTAAAAAACGCACTGCTTTTAGAATGTGTTCAAACTTAAGCTACCATTAACTTAATATAGACTGCTGTATACTTAAGATACTATATATAAATCTCATGGTAACCACAAACCAAATAGATAGTAGACACACACACACACACACACACAATAAATCCAAGGATAACACTAGGGGAAAAAAAGTCATCAAACCACAAGAGAAGAGAAAATAAATACAAGAAAAAAAAGACAAAGAACAATATAAGCAACCAGAAAACAATTAACAAAATTACAGTAAGTACATAACTATCAGTAAATATTTAAATATTGGACCAAATGATCCAATTTAAAAAAAAGCTATGTTGACTAAATGGATAAGGAAAACATAATCTATCCATGTTCTGCTTACTACCAACTTCATAACTAAAACACAGACTAAAAGAGATGGGATGAGGCATGTGGGTGGCTCTTTGGTTAAGTGTCTGCCTTCAGCTCAGGTCATTATCCCAGAGCCCTGGGATCGAGCCACACATTGGGCTCCTTGCTCAATGAGGAGCCCTTCTCTCTCCCCCTCTGCCTGCTACTCCTCCTGATTGTGCTTGCACTCTCTCCCTGCCAAGTAGATAAATAACATCTCTATAAATAAAAATAAATAAATAAATGACAAATAGATAGATAGATAGATAGATAGATAGATAGATAGATAGATAGATAAAATGAGATGGGATGGGATGGGATGGGATGGAAAATGATATGTCATTCAAATTGTGACTAAAAAGCTGGAGTAGCAATACTCATATCAGATAAAATATACTTTAAAACAAAGCCAGTAGTAATAGTCAACCAAAGGGCACTACACTACATAATGATAAAGGGATCAATCCAAAAAAAGATATAAAAATTATCAGTATCTATGCACCCAACATTGGAGTAACTAAATATATAACACATATATTAACAGGCATAAAAGGAGAAATGGAGAGTGATAAAATAATAGTAGGGGACTTTAACACTTCCTTCACATCAATGAATAGATCATCTAGAAGGAAAATCAACAAGGAAACAGTGACTTTGAATGACACATTAGACCACATGAACCTAACAGAGACATACAGAACACTCCATCCAAAAACAGGAGAACACACATTCTTTAAAGTGCATATGGAACATTCTACAGGATGAATCACATGTTAGGCCACAAAACAAGTCTCTGTAAATACAAGGAAACTCAAGTCATATGAAGCATCTTTTCCAATCACAGCAGTATGAAACTGGAAATCACTTACAAGAAAGAAATCTGGAAATATAAACACATGGAGGCCAAACAACATGCTACTAAACAAGAAAAAAAATTAAAGAAGAAATAAACAAATACATGGAATCATACAAAAATGAAAACACAATTGTCCAAAATCTTTGGGAGCTTCCAAAACCAGTTCAATGAAGGAAATTTATAGCAAGGCCCTAATTCAAGAAACAAGCAAAATATCAAATAACAATTTAAACCTAAAGGAGCTAGAAAAATCAGAGCAAAAATACATGAAATCGAGACTAAAAATAAAAAAAAAAAATCAGTGAAACCAAGGGCTGGTTCTTTTGACAAGATAAACAATATTGATAAACATTTGCCCTGACTCATTAAGAAAAAGAGAAAGAATTCAAATAAAAAAAAGAAACAAAAGAAGAGAAATTGCAACTGATACCACAGAAACACAGAGGACTATGAGTCTACCATGAAAAAGTACAGGTCAATAGAACAACCTAGAAGAAATGAATAAATTGCAAGAAACATACAGTCTTCTTAGGCTGATTCAGGAAGAAACAGAAAATTTGAAAAGACTGATTTCTAGTAAAACAATTGAAATTGAAATTGATTCAGTAGTCAAAACCTCCCAATAAACAAAATTTCAGGACCAGTTGGCTTCACAGATGAATTCTACCAAACATTTAAAGAAGAGTTTCTACCAATACTATTCTATTCCAAAAAAAACCAGAAAAACAAAAATAATTATTCCTATTTTATCCTATGAGATCAGCATTAACCGCTTATCAAAATTAAAGACACAAAGAAAAGAAAATTACAGACCAATATCCTTGATGAGCACAGATACAAAAACCCTCAACAAAATACTAGCAAACTAAATTCAAAAATACATTAATGGGATCTTTCACCACATTCAAGTGGGGTTTATTCTAGGGATACAAAGATAGTTCAATATGGGCAAATAAATCAATGTGATATAGCACATTAACAAGGTAAAGGATAGGGCGCCTGGGTGGCTCAGTGGGTTAAAGCCTCTGCCTTCAGCTCAGGTCAGGATCTCAGGGTCCTGGGATCAAGGCCCACATCGGGCTCTCTGCTCTGCAGGGAGCCTGCTTCCTCCTCTCTCTCTGCCTGCCTCTCTGCCTACTTGTGATCTCTCTCTGTCTATCATTAAATAATAAATAAAAAATGCAAATCTTTAAAAAAAAACAAAAAAACAAGGTAAAGGATAAAAATTATATGATAACCTCAACATATGCAGAAAGAGCATTTGATAAAATTCAGCACACACTCATAAAAATTCTTAATAGAGTAGGTATAGAAGAAACATAGCTCAAAATAATAAGGGCTGTATATGGCAATCCCACTGCTAACATCATACTTAACAGTAAAAAGCTGAAAACTTTTCCTCCAGTGTGAGGGATAACACAGAGATGTCTATTCTCACCAATTATTCAATGTTGGGGACGGCATGATCTGCCCCTCCCGCCATGCCACAAGCCACCAGAAAACTTTGGTGGAGGTACCCATGAATGTGGATGAAAGTCCCTACAGGTTTTCCCCACCAAGAATCTGGAAAGACACGTACCCTGTGGGCCGGGGCAATATGTCCTTTGTGTCCCTGGGACGTTCATCTGGGCAAGCGCTCATCCAAGGCATGGAGAGCAATGATCCTCCCTCAAAGTGAAAGAGCTCTGCAAAGTTGCAATCACTGACACCAAAAAATATTTGTTTCCATTTTTCCTTGTCTGTTTAACTACCATAAATTCTTTGACACTATTTCTTCTTACTTCACTTACTCAAGTAAACACTTTTGTTTCTACTTACCATCATTAAAAACAGTTTAATCT